>VWPU01000538.1:0-37114 GCA_013398955.1 Callaeas wilsoni
CACCGGCCCGCTCCGTCCTGCCGGCCCGAGCGGGTGAGTCCCGGCCGCTGCAGCAGGTCGGTCCCGCCGCCGCGGGTGGGTTCGCTGGGGGCGGCGCCCCGGGGGTCCCCGGGTCCGAGCGGGGGGCGCACAAAGGCCCCGCGGTGCCGCGGCCGTGGTTAGGGGGTGCCACATCGCTGCGGTGCCGCGGGGAGGGCAGGGCTGGGGCTTTCCCTTTTCTCCGCTTTTTATTAGCTTGTGGTGCTTTTGGCTGGGGTAGAGTTAATTTTCTTCGCGGTGGCAGCCGTGGGGCTGCATGGAGCTTGCTCGGGTGGGAGGCGCGGAGCGCTGCCGGAGCGCAGCGATCTCCCCGTGGATGTGCTGGCACTACCCACGGCAATACGCTGAAAGTCCGATGTTTGATGGGGGTAGCAAAGTTACAGGCCAAAGTCCCTGGTGCCAGTTCATCTGCTGAAGGTGCTCCTGTCGTTGCCAAACCTGCTTGCGCGGGGAGGCAGCGGGTTCTGAGCCCCCGGTTATCCGCAGCCAGCCCGCCCTGGGCTCCGGGGGGGAAGGAAGGGGGCAGGATGTGGCCTGGCTTCTGCCAGGACTCTGTCTGGACAGGGAGGACGGTCCTGGAGCACACAGGCGCTCTCAGCCCGCTCAGGTGTGCATGTTCACCTGGAGGCTCTCAACCCACATGCTGGCCTGTGAAATCGGGGCTATGAGTAGGGCAAGCTGCCCAGGCTATCTTTGCAACTCTGTCCATAAAAAGTGCTAAAATAACTTCATTCTAGCAGTACTTTTACATAAATTGAAGCGAAACCACTTTGTTTTCCAGTAATTGGGAGAGCAATTCACCTTCAGCAGGTTCTCAAAGAGTTGGGGTTCATGTTGGTGTGCTGGAGGCAACACTATCTCAGGATGATGTTACTGGTGGGAGCTTCCAGGTTCTGGACTGAGCTACAGAACTGGCACGTTTGTACAAAACCACTTTTTAAAACAATGCATTGAGCTCTCAGAAGAGAACAGATTATTTTTCCAAATCTCGTGTTTTTGTGGTCTGCATTGAAGCCCATCTCAGCTTCTCCTTGGAGAAGATTCCTGTGACTATAGCAGTTTGCTGTGGGCAATGACAAGTCTATTTTTAAACCTTCACTTCTCTTTTGTTTCCTGTAATACGATCTTTGCTATGATCCTTATACTCATCTTCAGAGGGACGGTGGTGACCTGGAATGCAGCAGGCACTTTGCAAATACTCTCCGAGCTCTGTCCTTGAAGGGCTGGAGCTGTTTGAAGAGTGCTGGGGTGCCTTGCAATTGAAATGGGAAAGCTGGAGTCCTGGCTGTGGAGAGCTCTCAAGTGCACGGCTGGAGCCTTTGATGGCCGAAACTTTTTTTTTTGAGGAGGAGGTGTTAGAGATCTGTTTTAAGGGAACAAAAAGTTCCTGTATGCACTGTGCTCTCCCCAGGAGGTGTTAAGTGTGTGCAGTGGTTTCAGAGGTTTGCCTTCCCTGAGGATTTGTTTGCTGGGATAAGACCTGCATTCCTGTGTTTCAGGGGGCGGGTGTGTGCTCCTTGCCCAGTGGCACAGGACTCGGGAGTAGTTCCTAACTGTAAATCTCTGCCTGTTTGTCTCCTCACACTGAGAGGTGTGTTTTGTTCTGTCTTCATTTTGGGACAAACTTTAAGATCTGTTGCTGTGACTTAGTTCACGCCTCAACCTTCTCAGTTTGTAAATAATCAGCTCTTACAGGCCTAAATCATGGTTAGGACAGAGTTATATCAGGTGAGGCTGTTATTTAAATGAAACAACTTGAGGGGAAAAAAACCATTATATATTTTTACTTTTAAGTCTTACAATGTATCTCAAAGTTTCAACCTGGGAAAGGGAAATCCTACTGACCTGGTGCTGATGATATTTCCAGAGGTGTTGCTGGCATTCTCTGCCTAAGTTCCATTGCCTAGGAACTGGTGCTAACTGGGTTATTTATTTATTTATTTATTTATTTATTAGGAAATAAATTTAGAAAATTATTTATTAAGAAAAAGTTTTAGTTGCAGAGCTGTTGAGTTTGTTGCCTCATGTTTATACTCTGTAGAGAATAGGATGGCTGTGTTAGTTACTGAGGAAAGAACTGGTGAAGACCCGGATAGTGTGTGCAGAGGTTCAGCCTCGTCCTGCATGGGCGCCACTCAGCAAGTGATTTTGGCCATATTGTATTCCTGGAGCTTGCAATTCAACGTGCTTCTGGACGTGAGAATTTTATTGTATGCCTTAGCAGCTGAATATTTGATATTCTGGTGATTGTTCACGCTCTTCTCTTAACACCTATGAAGTTGGTTGCATTTTTTCAGCTGAGGTGACCTGCTAAAGATCACCTCTAACACCAAATAGAAGGATCCTTTTGCAGGAGAATGCAAGTGTGTGGAGGAGCTGAGGTGAAAGGGGAGGGCTAAATATAGCCATTTCCTGTAGAACTTATCTGCTTTTGAGGCTGGCTTTCCAAATGGAACTGGTGTCTTCCAAGCCCTCAGTGAGGGTAGGAAGAGAACATGGGCGGGGGAAAGAACACCCGTGGGGTCCTGTGGGTGGGTTGTGTTTGTGGTTTTTGTTTTTTCCAGCCAGCTGGTACTCTGAAGTCATGCTTAAATTTAATGAAAGCCCGATGCTAAAATAGGATCTAGGGACAGCCGTTGTGAAATAATTAGGCACCCGTTCAGCCCTTCTTGTCCCTGCCAAAAAAAAGCTACTTGAATTCATTTACATTCTTGGTATTGGAACTCTCAAATGGGCATCTTGATACCTGCTCTACTGTGTATAAACAGGTTAAAAACTTGTCCCTCTCACCTGTGCAGCTGTCAGGAGCTACAGCAGATTGCAGTGGTGGTATTGAACGTGGGTGATTTCTGAGTGCCTCTGCCTATGAGGATTCATGGGTATCACGGAGCTGGATGGCAGACTGGCCTCAGCCAGGGTGTGCACGTGGATTAGGAGATGGATTAGTTACTTTGGGACCCGAGGGTAGTCAAGACTGAGAGAGTTTGAGCATCTTAGTTACACAGATATCCGATGCTGTCAAAATCCTCACCTTTTGAGCACTGCTGTGGACAAGTTCTGTGGCCACACGTTGGGGGTGTAAGGCATTTATATCCTGTACATACCTGTACATATCTGTACAAATCAGGAATGATGGTGTTTTCTAGCAGTGTTGGAAAACTGAATTCACATGTGTTTGAAAACTGTTTTGGGATCACTAATTTATAAGATGTTGTTGACTACAAAATGTATGGAATTCCATGGAAATGCTTTCAAGAAATTCCTTTTTTTTCCACTATGTTTGCAGCCAAAACATGGTTTTAGAGTAGTGCTTTCAAAAGCATAGAAGCGCAGTCCAGTAACAGTAAGTGGTTGTGGTGAAATAGTTTTCTGCGTTACATTGGACCATGAGTTTGCATGTGACCCAGTCTCAGGTGATGGTCATCCCCTTCCTTAACGTGTGGTCTTCTGGAATTGTGTGTGTACAGTGCTCACAGGTTCCTATTTCAGAGTGACTTGCATCTGTAGATTGAGGTCGTTCAGAACACACTCCCAAAATTGTGCTCTGTTACGAAGATTCGCAGAGAACGAACTGCAGTTGTAAAGTAGCATGGAAGCACACCTTTGCCATGAGCTCCGTGGGATGCTGTTTCCTGGAAGGAACATGAGGAGTGTGCCCGTGCTCCTAGTGCGATAGGTACACAGCTGTTCCTTCACGTGGGAGAAAGCAGCACTGCCGTTCAGAAGTGCCAGTGTTCTTTGCTGGCAGTTCAGATGCTGCCGTTCCCCTGGAAGCCAGAGCTGACCTCATTCATCTGCTCCTGAATACTCAACATCAGGTGCTGGATCACTCTGCCAGGTAGTGTAGCTCCCTCTGTAACAGGGCTCTCTGGATGTGCTCTTGGCTCTCATGCAGTGCCCCGCCTCGTTTGCTGCCCCAGTGCCGGCCGTGCCAGTCGCCCTGCGGTGTGGCGGCTGTGCCCAGCAGCGTGCTGGGGCCGGGGCCTCTTGGACACAGGATTCCGCCAGCTCTGCTGAGAACATGCTTTGCATTCCTTGTGCCTGCAAATTGCTGTGCCACCAGCCCTGAAACACCTCTCAAGCCCCCAGATCAAGGTCCCTTATCTCAAGGGATGGATTCTGTTTGAATACAAAGGCATTGTAACTCCCTAAGCAATTGGGATAATCAATGTTCTTCAGCTCCACAGTTTCTTCAAGCTTGGGACCTGTTTTGGTTTCACAGGAGGTTGGCTCAGCCTGGTTTTGCAAGGCTGTGTGAGGAGATGTGTAAATAAACTGATTTACTAAGAGGAGAAATGCTTGAAAGGAAATAGTATAGTGGTATTAAAGTTACAATTGACGCGAGTAAATGGGAAGTGAAGATCTTAGGTAATTTCTTATTATGTAAGAAATGGGGAATACCGAGTGTAATCAATTGTCAGCAGCTTTAAAATTAAAACCAATAGTTTTTGTGTGGTGCTGGTTTAAGCTCTAGACTGATTGCAGTGGGAAATTCGGGAGACTTATTCTTCTTTTAAGTAACAGTTGGATCTGTTGGTAGGCCTGTGGGGGGCCAGTAAATGCAGTGATTCAGATGCAGTTTTGGGCTTGGGAATTTACCTCTGACTGGGAAGTGTGGGGTTCGGGGCAGAGGAGGATGGAAGAATGACCCTTTTATGCTGTGTCCTTATGCTTCTTCCTGAGCATCTGCTCCTGGCCTCTTCTGGAGTTAGGTTGTTGCTGGTTAAGGGTATGTGCTGTTGGTTGTTCCTCCCGTTGGTGTGCAGAGGCAGTTCAGTGGTTCTCACCTCCAGAAGTCCTGTTGGCACTGTGTCTCCCCTTCTGGAGCACTCCTGCCAGGGTCAGACCAAGTCATTGTTCCCTGCCCATGATGCTACTGGAAAGGTGCATCTGGAAGTGTCTGCAGCTTGTTGTAGAGTAACTCCAGTCTGCTTTAGAGAAAGGAAGGCTCTGACTTTGTTAAGAAAAGCTTATTAAAACAAAGACTTCCAGTTTGATGATTGTCCAAGGCTGCCTTTGGAGTCATTTGTGTTGTCTGGAATGACCAAGATGGAGGTAGAAGATGGTGAGGGGGGACACCAAAAGCTGTTATCTGGGCCTTTTTACAGAAGACGTGTTGCTGCAACACTTAACCTTCTGTCCTGAGTGCCTGGAATGTTCCTTCTCAGCATGCTGAAGCCACAGATCATCTTGGTGAATGGAAACTAGTAGGAGGACTTGTTCCTTGTCTTACAGAGCAGTTGTAGTGAGCTGTGCTCACCGGAGGTCGAGACTTTCTTGTTCTGACTGCAAACCTTACCTCTGCTAATGAGCTGCAGAAGAGAGGCCAACAAACACCTCTTCTAATTGCAGGTCTGCTGTTTGCCTGGCAAGGATCCTGTGACAGCAGGAGCGGGCTGGCAGCCTTTGCCAGCCGCCTTTGGCTGCATGGATAGCTTGGAGGCTAGAAGTGGCTTCCCTTTGAAGTCCTGGAAGCTGCTGATCCCTGTTTTCAGGAGTCGGTGTGCCTCAGCAGGCCCCTCCAGCCCACCCCCTGAATGGCTTGGGGTTCCTGGCTCAGTGGTTTGAGGCACTTGGGGCTGTGGTTGCGCAAACCTTTTCACCAGCTGCTAATGGCAGGGGAGTAAGTAGTCCTGCTTCTCCTTCTCCATGTGCTGTTCTTTTTCCTGTTCTGGCATCTCTGGCCATGTGATACACTGCGTGAGGCATTCATTTGGTTAAAACTTAGTCTGCCTTTGCTAGGTTGCTTCTAACCTGGGTTAATTCCCTGTTTTTTTCCTTGTGCTGGTGCTAAGGAGGGATTTCTGAGGGTATGAGTGGCTGAGCAGACACAGAGGACTGTGAGCTGCCTCGAAGTGTTTGTGAATGCTGTTGCCTTCCTTGAGTGCACCATGGGAGTATTTAGTGTGCCTTGGCCCGGTGGACCTGCTGTAATCGCTCCCCAGGGAGAGTTCCTGCAGGTATCCTTGCTGCTGGCTTGCTCTTGGCTCTGGCCGTGACACTAGGACGTGCTTGGACACACATTTTTGGCAGTCCCAGATGCCTGCCTGCCCTGCTTTCTCTGCAGAACGGGGAGCAGCAGTGGCCAGCCTGTCCCCCAGGCTGCCACGCGCGGGGCCAGAGCTGCCCGTGCTGCTCAGCCCGCCAGGGCGGGTGATGTCCTACGCTGTCAGGTGCTGTGGAATGGGAGGTAGAAGAGATGAGAGCGAAATCTCCCTAGGAACAAATGTAAAATTAAACAAAATGCGCGTTTGTATTAGTCAGCCTAAACCAGACTGTGCTATTTAGGGCTCTCCATTGCAATAAACTTGTCTCTCGTATTTGTGTGGGAGGACTGCAACAATTAAAGTCGTTTTAAGGCTGAATCTTAAAAGAGAAAACAAAATGAAAAGATAATGGTTTAGTTTAAGAGAATATTAATTGTTTTGTATTACGTAATAATACTCTTATGTTAGAGAAGAGATAGGTGATGTGCTCCAGGTTGGTTATTGGTAAAAGCCATGTCCATGCTGCATGTCCATATTACACATTAAAACTCTTCTTGACTTCATAAGGAGTAATATTTTTTTGATTTTTTTTTTTTTTAATCCATTAAATTGCAGCATTTACTGCTGCTGGAGAGTAAACTGCCTGCTGCAGCTGGAGTTGTGGGTAGCAGCCTGCTAAAACATTGACTTTGATGGCATGGGCTGGGTAAATCCCAGGGCAGAGTGATAAACAACATAGAGAATAAAAATTTTCCATTCCCCAGAAGTTGCTGAATAGAACTTAAAGCCTAACTGGCAAAAAAGATAAAAAGATGTGAAAGTATGTGCACAGGATGATAAATGTGAGTGGAACGAGTGGAAAAAAAAGTGGGGAAAAAAGGACTATGCCAGCCGATTTTGGTATCAAGAGGATGATTTGGCAGTGGAGTTTGTGGCAGTCAGTCTTGTAGGATTACACTGTGTGCTACTCCTTATTTTCTGTTGTCAGAACAAAAACATGTACAACTTGTAGAGCACCAGTCTGAGTGTTAAATTAACAAATTCCTATCTCCTTAGGAGTGGAATTGCATTAAGTTGTGCATTTAAAAAAAGAAGGCTATTTTTGATTTGACTTTTAAATACTGGCTCAAGTTAAATGATAAGAAAGAGCATTTGAGATCTACCCTTAGCACATGAAAAAAGTGCTGATCTTTGCGAATTTAAAAAAACCCCACAACAAAATGGAGGGGGTGTGTGCTCTTGGTGATTGTGATTGCAATAGAAAAGTAAATATTTGGAAAACTTAGGAAATTCTTTTCTGGGCATTTATTCTTACATATTGAGCATTGATTTAAGTAACTTTTATTCCACTTGACCTTTATTTTTGAACTGAGTTGCAAAACCTGTCTAGATCCTGAGTCTAAATGAAACGATGATGATGAAAATTGCCTTGCAAGCACCTTTTTACTCCACCCGTTTCTCTTCTTAGGGGTGACTAGGTGTGTATGTGGTGTGGGACCGTCTCTGCTTATCTCTTGATTCGGGAGCTGTCCTCCCTGCCAGACGCAGCACAGGATCTTACTTTGATGTCTTGTTCCTCTCGCAGGCAGAACCCTTTAGCTCAGTTGGACAGCGCCTTGTGCCCAGACCAGCTCACAAACGCCTGTCTGTGAGAGCAGAGGTACATCTTTGTGGTTAGGATGAAGGTTAAATCGTTTGAGTATTGGCTGTCTTCCAACTTCTTTGCATAATTTGAACCCGTCTCTGTCCAGAAAGAAACATTCAAGTTGTTTCAAGTCGCTGGGATAGAAGAAAAAGCTCCACCTGAAAGACTGCTCAGCAACGTGGGCTGTGTTGTCCCCACCTCAAATCCCCACATCGTGCGCTGTGAAGGCGCGGCTGGGAGGTGGCTGGTGGCTTCCTTGGTCTTTCCTCCGTGTCTGTTCATGGATCCTGCCCTTGGCTTTTGCTGTTGAGCCTGTGCAATTCTTAAATTCTTGAACAACTCCTTGGCATGGCTTTTGCTCTCCCACATTAGTTGGTTGTCTGTTGGGCCTTTACAAATGTGCCAGAAATGCCACGTAGACACTTTTGTGTATGTTTGTGGACCTGGCATGTTTGCATCAGCCTCCAGTAGACAGTAATCTGAGTGACATGTCCCATCTTGCCTAAACAATAGGGTGTTTCTTCTGTCTTGGTGTAGGTATTTTACACATTTGTAAGACTCATGTCATACCTCTAAAGCAAACCTGAGCATGGCTGTTCAGCAAAACCTGTTCTAAAATCTAGACCTATTTATTCCTTTCCCTCCATACAGCTTCCTTATCATACAAGTAATATTTTGAAGAATGAATGAATCAATATGACTGTTCCTAAATTATGGAAATAAAAATCTAAGCACCATCAGAAGTGTGAAAGAAATACCTGATGCAAAAGTGGCATCTTTTAATGACTGGAGAAGTCTTTGACTTCATATTTTTGGTTGGGATTTGATCCTGGACATTGTTTAGACATTCAAAGGAAATGTTTATTGGACTTTCATGTGGAATAGTGTCCAGGATTTTCAGGGAACTTTGTCTTGTTTCTCAATTAGGAGAGTCAAAATGCCATGCAGTGAGGAGCCAGAAGAACGAAGTGGATTTTGAAGCTCGGTTTTCTTACACAGTTCCTGGCATCTCTGGTGAGGAATTGGTGTTCCTGAGGCTGCAGTGCAGTTTTATGCCTCCTGTAACAAAGGATCTGTGAGGAGTAAAACCTACTTTATTTCCAATCTGGGGATTTGTAGAACTTTGACATGCAGCCCAATTATAATTATGTTGGTTTAGTTTCCAAAGTGGACGCTCTTTATTCTAAAAGAGGCCCTCCTGTGTGCAACCAGGAGTATTGAAGGCCCTGAAGTGTTAACGTTTGAATGGTTTTGGCTTAGCTTTAAAATAAGTAGCTACTGGATATGGAGCTCTGGGGAGTGGACTAAAGCAAATGGAAAAGGTGAATTAACTGGAAGCTGTTCCGCAAGGCTGGGTCCATAGAGCTGCAACACAGCAGCAGATGGAGGCAGAAGAAAGGCGTTTTGAGAGCGTGCTTGTATTTTGAGTCTGATGTGAGGTAAGTGCAGTTCAGAGGCTGCTGCTCCTCTGCACGAGGTTCTGTCGTCATTTTTCTTGCTCTGCAGCATCAGTCCTGTGAGGCTGGAGCAAGTTTCCTGCGAGTGCCTGCACCGCTCCCGTGAGGAATAGTGAGAACCATTCCTGGCAGATTTGGAAAGACTGCAGTGTTTGTCTCCTGGTACTTGGTGGTTCTTTTGGGACCTGAGTGAAAACATCAACAGGTTCCCTTCTTGAAGACAGAGATTCACAGTTTTTCCCGTCTGTGATGGAAATCTGGAAAGAGGAGCATGTGCATTCTTCAGGGATGTGTGTGCCATAGGGTGACTGAGCAAAACAAATTGGCCAATCCTTGTTTTTCTGGAGAGGGAAGGAGCCTCACACACAGCTTTTGGCTGCCTCCTGGTAGGAATTCACGTGCCTGTGAACTGAAAGTGGCCCTGGCACTGGGGCTGCAGGGTTTATGGGGTGCAGAGCCTCTATGCCGGGAGTGAAGGTGGTCTCTGCTGTTGGGTCTCCCAAAGCAGAGTTCTGGAGAACCAAGATGGTGTTTGGCCCCCATTACAGATACAAGTAACTGAGGGATCGGTGTGGAAGAGGGACACTCAGGGACGCTCTGTGGGGCTCAGCTGTCACCGTCAGAGGAGGGAATGGCAAAGGGCCAGGCATGTGAGTGTCTCTAACAGAGTAAGTTACTGCTTGTCAGCTGCTAGTTGGTGCTGTTCACCTCTGCACACACTTTGTGTTCTGGGAGTATGGATAAAACAGTGGCTGGAAACATGTCAGTGAGGCCTTGGGTGGGCTGCCTTGTTCTGGTGACAACAGCTCACTGGTCGCTGTGGTGCCCCGGCATCGTGGTAAGGTCCTTGCTGGCAAGTCAGGAGACGTGATGGCAAAGGATTGCTGTGTTTGGCTTGGGATGGCCTTGCCTGAGAGGTTCCCAGTAGCACACGTGATGTCTCACAGAGTGGGGACTGTGGTTTTCAACAGCTTTTCCTTGGTAGGAAGCGCGGGGGCTCTGCTCCCGGAGTGCAGAGGCTGGAATCCACAGGCCTTTGTTGGGCTGCGTGGCCGGGACCCTCCTGGGGGGCTTCGGGGTCCCCCAGAGGAGTGCGGCTCAGGCAGCAGAAAGTGAGCGTGCGCAGAAAAGGTTCTCTCTGAAATGCTGCCCGGTGTGCACACGAAGGGAAGTAAACCCAAACCAAAGTCACAAACAGCAGCGATCCAGAGGCTGTAAACGAAGTCTCTGAGGGGTTGGTGTGCCAGCAGTGGGAAAGGATACCAAATATGGGGTTTTTCTCAAAGTTCTGAAATATTCTTTCAAAAATCTTGGGGCTTTTTTGACATGGTTGATCTTGTTTCAGTCCCACAGGTGTGTTCGGTTGTATGTGTATGAGGGCTTCTTCTGAACTTGAATTCATAAAGGCATATTAATTAAAAAATGAATGTTGGACAAGCCAAAAACACTTACATGTCGTAACTGTTTAAAAGATGTCCGTAAATGTGTTAGCTGACAGCTTGGTACAGCTTGCAGGTTTTACCCAAATTGTTCTTAGGACCACAGCTGAAGGAAAAAAGTGCTTAATGTGTTACCTTCTTTTCTGGAGATAATTATGGGTCAAGAGGCCACAGTAGCTACTGTGTCAAGAAGCAAACCAAGGCCAAAAGAAATAGGCTTGTATGGCCAGTATGAGTTAGAGCTGAGCATGAGGGTGGGTTTTCTGGTGTAATATTTGGTCAGCTTCCTGAGACACCAAGGAAATATTTGAGTATCTGATCTTAAAGGGAGATTCTGTTGATTCTCTGATCTTGAAAGGCCACTTTCTTACAAAACAAACAAACAAAAAACCCACAAAAAGCATGTCTTCTCTGTTAAAGTAATTTAAAATGTTTAAATACAGTAAAGGAACATAGTAAATATTTTCCATGTAAAACATGCAAAAAAATAGCATCTGATTTTATTCTGAATTAAGAACTATCAAGCTAAAACTTAGACCTTTTTGGAAAGATTTGAGAAAGTGATGAGATTTGCATTGCTGAACTGACCCTCCCCTGAAGGTCCTGCAGAAATAGGCAGCACCTTCAAGGCTGTGTGTCTGGAATATAAAAGTTAAAATTACTTTAAATGACTGAACTGTTTTGGGTTTAATTTAATTTGTGTTTTTGTTTACTTGTTTTTCATAAAAACCCACCATAAATGCTAAATAAAGTTTGTTAAATGCTCAACCCAGCTGCATCATGCGGAGGGTTTAAAGGTGATTGAACACTCCCTCTCAGTCTAACATGTCAGAGATTTTTAAAGAGTGTTTCAGATCTTCACACTGCCATGGCAGTGTGTGGGCTGGTGGGGGCCGTCCACTGAGACTCCCAAAAGCAGCAGAGCTGACCCATGAGCTGAGAAACAGGGTGGTCTTGTCTCGCCCTGCCCAGGTCACCCAGACAAGCTCACCTTGCTGGCTTAGGCCAGGTCAGTTCAGGAGCTGCAGGTCCTGTGTCCTTGGGCTAGTAATTGGGCCTCACTGGCAAAAGGCCTTGATAACTTTTATTGCATAATTAGCACAGCCAGGCCACTGTAAGCCTGTTTTCCAATTAAAAATAAACTTTAAAATATCGTATTTGTAAGAGTGAATAATCAAATCAAATGTATCCTTTTCTGTAAAAAGTGGGGACGTGAGTTCCTGGGTGTTGGAGTAGAGGGATGGAGAGGGAAATGGTCTTTAGAGATTGTATTTAGTTAGTCTTAACAAGATGTTCATTTGTGTTCAACATCAACTGAACCTTTCTTAGAAAAGAACAAAAATAAGTACAAAATCAGACCTAAAATTGGTTATTTCAGTTGTACTCAACTTCCTAACTTAAGTCACCTTGATCAACTTGGAAGCATTTAAGTACACAGCAAAACCTGAAATGAATATTCCACCCATAAAATTGTAAAATGCTGTTTTGGAAATTTCAGGTAACCAGGTAAAATTCCAAATGTGTAGGTTGTGGGGGAATTTTTTGTTTTGTTTGTTTTAAACCTTGAATTTTGAATCTTTATGCTCACACAGTTACTCAATTTTTTTTTTTCTTTTTTTTTTCCCTAGTAGTAGTCCAAAGAAACTTCCAGCCCAAGTACATCTCTGCTCAAGTGGAGTGCAATACTCCATACAGTGCTGAAGACAGTCAGTGTGCTGTTCCTTAGTGGGAGCAGCTTGTGCAGCCTGGCTGGATTTTCAGGTGGCCAGAGGTTGCTTTCTCCCAGGGAGCCGTGCAGACCTGCAGAGAGCTCTGGCTTGTCCGGCCCTCCCTAGAATTGCTAGTTTGGCAACTCTGCCCCTGGGAAGTTTACCACAGAATTATTTTGAAGCTGTTTGATTTCTTTGCAGCCCTGCTGTGGGAACTCGGTGTTTTTGGGTTTATTTTGTGGCTTGTTCTGCCTGCTCCGAGCTGGTGCTGCTGGTAACCTCTGTCATGGTGCAGTGACATCTCAGGCCTTAGCATGGGTGACAACAGAGCTGTTCAGACATCTCCCACCCTCTCCTCCTCACCTGGTGGCAGGTGAGCTGAGGCTGTGTTGATACGGTCAAATACACGCCATGGAGCAGGAGCCTCTGCTTGGAATTTGTGTTCCCAGCACTTTGCAGACAAGACCTGCCTTGTGCTCCAGGCTTGGCTGTGGTGCTGAGAGGAGCCTGTCTGCCTCTGCTGGTATGGAGGTGGGACAGCGGCAGGACTGCAGAGCAAGGGAGCAGAGCGCTGAGTGCTGCAGGGCCGTGTGGGGTTTATTGCTGCTGGAGGAGGTAATGTACAGTTGCAGGTCCAAAAATAGGTGTCCCTCTGAGCAGCTGCGGGTGAGGAGTCATCTCTTAGCAGAGTTCTTAGCTAAAGCTCAGTTGTTAGTAGTAGGGTTTCTTGCAGCAGTACGTTTGTATCAGTATGTCAGTGTTAACTGGTGTCCAGCAACCCTTGTCTTCCTCAAATGATCACTTTGAGGAACTTGGAGTGAGTGAAACTGATCGTGGTGTTAAGGGGAACAGAAAAAGAGATGAAATCAATGTGCTTTTCTTGGTTAAGGAGTTTTGCCATGTGACTTCTGTAGGTAGCTACAGTTCAGTTTCTTGCATGGTCATTAAATGGGTGTTGGGAGAATGCTGCTGCAGTGCTCTTTGAATTCAGGGAAATCCTAGGCAGAGCAGATTTTGTTTGACTGCATAAATGTCTCTTCATGAGAAGCGAACCTGACCAACAACCAAGTTCACACAATAGTGACTCACTGGTTTTAGCTTCAAACTCTGCTAGCCCAGGTTGTGATTATCTTTGCTCTGGGAAGCCATGAGGAATGTTAGATCTGTCCTGAAAATGGCAAGAGAGACGCACAGGAAGTCCTTGCCATCAGACTATAGTGGGATAGTTCAACCCAAAGCTCTGGTACAAAGGAGCTCAGTCTTGTCCGTGTTCATGGTGAATGTTCCCAGATAAAGGGCTGTGCAGATCAGTAGGGGTGACTTTTGTTTTTACTAGCTCATAGTGTCAAGTGAGTTCATATTATTCAGTCAGTTCTGGGGGTTTTGGAGATGATTTAGTAATTCCTGTTTTCTTCAGCCTGTCAGAAAAAGAACGTATTAAAAGCATTGATAGAGAATTCATTTATTCAGCTCAGATCTACTTGTTTGCTGGCAGTGCTCAGCTTCCTTTGGAGTGCCTGGCTGCTGCAGGGCAGGCTGGGGACCCATGGGGACAGGGGCTGGGCGGGCCAAGTGTCACTGCTGCTGAGTACCATTGCTGTGAGTTAATCCTGCTTTTCAGAGGGGAAATGGCTAATATGTGAGTAGGTGCCTTGTGAACAAGCAACAGCTGGGTGCAAAGCAAAAATCTACTAAAACATGACTAATTTCTGAGTGTTGCATAGAGTTTTTGTCTGTATTCAGCTGCAAATTACCATTTGAGCTTATGCTGCTGTTGCTTCACTGGAGTTGGCATGAGCTGTGTGTTTGAACTGATGGTCATTGCTATGAGACTGTTAAAGCATGGGTACGATGTGGGGGTTGGCTCTCTGTCCTTCCACTTGCAACACGGCCGATTCTGTTCAACGAGAACTATTTTAATTGGGTTCCACTCTGTGTTATGTTAAAACTCTGATGCTAGGCACAGAAACCTGTGACACTTGTTTTGTTTGTTCCTGAAAACATACACTTCGTTCTGCTTTGGCCGTTCAAATGGGTTTTACATGATTGTCAGCTGAAAATAATACTGTGACTGGCAGCAGCATGGCAGCTTCCTGCAGCCTGGGACCAGCAGTGGGGTAACTCGTCCAGGGGGGCTGGGAAATGAAAATTCCTGCTCTGAGAGCATTCGTTGCTTAGCAGGCGGCAGCGTGGCCCTGGGGAAGGGCTGTCCCAGCACCCCGGCTGGCCTCGGCAGGCAGCTGCGCGTGCTGGGCGGTGGGTGCCCCGGAGCGGCGGAGCTGGGCCTGACCGTCTGGGCCACCATCGCCTGGCCCCTGTCCCTGAGCGCCCAGCTGTGCTGGGAGCCGGGAGCCGGGCTGGAGGCCAGCTGTGGGTGACGCCGGGAGCGCCGGCCGCCGGGGCAGAGGCAGCACTCGCGGGGGAGAGGAGAGCTTCGGTGGTGAGCCTGGAGTGTGTAATTGCAGTGGGATGGCTGGTTAGAAAATAACCAGTAGTCATGACTTCTGTTAATTAACTACTAAGAGTTAAATAAATGTTGTTGGAAAAACTAGTCTGTGTTTATTTGGCACATCTCTCTCCAGCCGAGGCTGGTGCTAGTTGGTACACGCTCCACTGCTGAGCCTGTCTGCAGCGTGGTTTTATGTTTTCCATCTGTATTGATTTTCATGATTCATTGACCATGATCTAAGCAAAAAGCACACTTAAATGACACTGGAGACAGCTGTCTGTTAACGTAGGACCTTTATGTAGTCTGAAATGGCGCCAGTTTTTTCTTCCATTACTTTATCAAGTAACACACACCAGTAGTATTCTTTGTTTAATTTCCTTTTCTAGGTCACTGGTATGTCACCTCTCTTTTGTGTAAGGAGCAGATGGTAAATTCTTACTCTAAACTTTCCTATCAGTTTTGCTTCTGTTATTTTTCTCATAATCATTTGAGGTTATCCTGAAATGGAAGGGGCCTTACATTGTGTTTGGGAGTCTTTATGAGGGACTCAGTTCTTCTCCCTGTGGAGCTGTTTTGGAAGGTATATGTGGGAAGTTCAGATAAAAGCAGAAACATAAAGCTTGGGAAGGTGATGTGTAGCTTTTTCCAGTTATAATCTGTCTCTTTCTGTGGCAGGCTGAAGTTCCAGATGTTGTTTTGGCTTGGAGATAGTGGATAGGGGAAAAATAAGCATTCTTAATGTTAACAGAGTCAGCCTGTCTGGATCTGAGCTGACAGGAAAAGGGAGAGATAAAACCTTCATTAATGTGTACGCACTGCTGAAAAGCCAGGGCGGCTGTCCCTGGAAAGCAGTCCCAGATTGGCAGTGCCCGGTGCCAGCTGTGGGAGCTGACAGCTGCCGGGCTGGGGCCACCACCATGACACTGAACATTGACTTCTGCAGGGAGCAGTGGGCTTGGTTCAGGTGTGCAACTCCCCCTTTTCCTGTTAAAAGTTAATTCTTACCCTCTTGCTTCGCCCCCCCAACACCCCTCTTGGCATCCTGCTTGCCCTCAGCAGCTGCCTGTAGGTTTTGGGAGATGCAGAACTGAGGTGAAGCGCTGTTGGTCAAACATGATTTTGGAGTCAGGTGGCTCTATGGCTCTTACCCACATTGGGCGTCTGTCTTGGAGCACCAGTGGATTTTTTGAAGCTTGTCCCTGCCAGGAGCTCCATTTATTGTGAGTTCCAGAGTAGTTTGGGCATGTGTGTGCTGGATTTCTTCTGGAGGAGACTAAGCTGCAAGCTCTGTTCCTGGTGTGTAGCAAATATGCTCCGTCCTGAAATGTGGGCGTCAAGTTCTCAGCCTCTTCTGGGCAGCTTGGAGGCATATGTGGTAGCACCTTCCAGTGAGGGGACCAAGGCCAATCCACTCTGAAATAAGAGTGCTGAAATGCATGTTAGGAGTACATGTGGTGGCCAGAAAAGGGATTTCCTGGATTAGTCCATAGGTTATATGTATAATAGTCATCCATTTTCTGTGTTCTATGAAATACATAAATACAGTGTGTCTCTTTCATACCTATTCCTCCTGTCAGGCTTATTTCTAAAATGTATGAGCAGATTATTTTTAATTAATCACTGAAGTTCTGCTGACTTCCTCCTTAATCTATCCTTTTTTCCCTTTTTCATTATTGAGTCTAGGAGGTAACAGTTTCTGGTCAATGGCCTGTCCCCACACCTGTCTTTCCCCACATGGCATAGAGTTCTTCAGGGCTTTCTGACCTCGGAGGGCAGTTCTGGTGAGAATGCTCAGTTCACTTGCCTTAATACTGTAAAGCTAAAAGGGAATAGTGCTGACACTGACTCATCTGAGGGGCAGAGGAGCTGAGCTGCTGCAGTCCTTCTGGTGTCTGAAGTCTTGGCTGTTTGCTGCTTAGAATTGGGATAAACTTGCCCTCATCAGTTCGTAGAAGTTATTGGACCGAGGGTCTGGGTGGGTGGGAGGGAGGGAGCTGCCGTGTGTTGGTGTAGCAGAGTAAGGGATCCCTGGAGCGTGTACAGTGTCAGCCAGCTGGACATGCATATCAGCACGGGCCAGGATTGGAATGGTTTAACCCTTTTTTGCCTTGTTTTTGTCTCAGAAGTGGGAGTGTGTCTGGAGCTGGCTGGCTGACCAGCTGTGATTGTGTATGCATTGCCCGATGCCCCAGAAATACCATGCTTAGAAATCCCATTGGACTGGTATGTGCAAGACATCAGAATGAAGTGCCTGTTGCATGTTCGGTGGAGGAAGATGCAGAAAGGGAATCTGGGTGTGGGAGACTGCTGCTGCCTACCTTTGTGCTGCTCACATTCCTCACTTGGGCCCGCAGGCAGCAGTGGGGTGTCTTGCTCATGTGGTTCATGACTCAAGCCAAGCCCAGATGTTTTCATGCCCGGTCTGGCCTATTTTCTGAGAATAATTTTGGATGCCTCAGTCCATTTTATTGTGGTTTTCTTAGTGTCTAGTCCACCTGAAGTTCATATGATTCCTGGCCTAATTGAATGCTCACAGGCAGCTTCTGCTTTCTTTCTGCAGCTGTGTTCCTACTAGCTTCAGAGCACTCACAATTAGAGCCACGCTGGTGAGAACCCGGGGCAGGGTTTTGATGCTGCTTTTTTTTGAGTGGAAAGTTTTAGAGCATGAATCCCAGAAGAGTCTGTCTTGTGGCCAGAAGATGAGTGAAAATGCTGAAGGTTTCTGTGAAGTCAGACCTGACTTAGTTGACCAACCTGACTTTCCATTTCCACTGAGCAGTGAGTGGTAGGGACATGGAAACCTTTTTGTACTGACTGTTGGACTTTTCCTTCAGCATTATGTGGCTGACACGTAGATGACAGTTACTATCGTATCCAAAATTTATTTCTTTGTGCCTTTGACAGTGCTTTAGTGCTTTTTGACCCTTTGTAGGAACAGTTTGTATAGCAAGCAGGTTATTTGTGGGAAGTACATTCACTACTTTAACTTGAGTTTTCCTCTGAGGAAAATGGCTTGATGTTGTTGGAAAAAGAGTGGAATGGTCACCTGCTCTTTGTGAGCAAGTGCTGCCTTGTGTCCTATTCAGAATGATCCCTTCCTCCATCACAGCCCATGGGTGAGGTGGGCTGTTGGCCCAAAGCATATCTGGGTGCTTCCTGTGTTCAGGAGCAGTTGGTGAAGGTTGTCTTTGACTCACTGTCCTCAGTGTGTTACACTCACAGTCACGGCTGGGTCCTCTGTGCGGAGATGTTGGAATCCTCGGAAATAGCCAGTGGATAAATGTCATAAGCTCACTGGAATCATGAGTGTGGCCTTGTTCCCAGCTGGTGGTAGGTGTGTTGCTCTTGGGCAGTCTGTGCAGAGCTCCAAAGCCAGATTGGTCCCGAAAGAGAGCTTTAGCTTTCATTGTGCTTCATATCTGCAGCTGAGTATCTGTGAGGTCAGTCTTGGGAATTTAGCTGTGAAATAGGGATGAGACTGGCTGCTTTTGGCTTCTGCAGCAGCAATCAAACCAAAAGTCTGTACGAATCTGTGGAATGGTGTTCTGAAGATCTGCAAGTACTGTTGAGTTTGGCAAGGCCATGTGAGATGCGTGAGTTTGACAGCATACAGCTCAATAGGTGGAAAGGGAATACTTGAAACAGCTCTGGAAAGAAGTGTCAGAATTGTGTATAATTGGGATAAATTTGGTGTTCGGAGAGGTGACAAGGTGCCCAATGATTGGACTGAGGGGTGTGTAGCAGGCGGTGATGGACATCAGCTGGGCCTGCGATGGGGAGCTCCTGTACCAGGAGGGACACAAGGGTTTGCTTGAGAGGTCAAAGTAGACACAACTATAACAGCAGCTGAGGAATGCTGGGACAAAGTGATTTGTAAAGTTCTCGAGCTGTTTTAACACACAGACTTGAATGTTAGATGGATCAGTGTCCCAGGTGAGACTGCCACAGGTAAGATATGAGCAGAACAGAGACCTGTGGTGGAGGCTGTGGTACCTCACAAAGCCTCAGGTGAGATAGGGGGACAGCTTGCAGGATGCTTTGAGGGAGAGAACAAGGTAAAGCTGTGGTGTGAACTGCAGCACTGAGGTTAATGTTGCTGATGTGGGAAGAACAGAAGTACCAGTGGAGGGTTCAAGGATGGAGAAAAGCCTCAACTGGTCTTCACCTTAGTATCTTCTTCAGGTCCGCTTTGGGTTGCATTCCTCTTTAACAATGAGTGTCCCTCACTGTTGTTTCTGGATTTCATGAGGCTCTGTACATCCCTGCTCCTGAGTGTCCCATTTGCACAGTGCTAGTGGGAGACGGGAGGCTGTGGAGCACCAGGGCTGTAATAGGACCTGCTTTGTTTGTATCTTGGATTTAAGAACAGAATAATGTGGCTCTGGCCCATCCAAGCAGGCAAGACCAAACTGTAGAACAGTACTGCTAAAATTCTGGGATGGTCTGTTATAATCTCTGAAGATTTGACTTTCTCATGCAGCAGGATGTTTCCTTCTTCTTGGGATTGCTAATTGCATTCAGTTTTCTGGACTCCGGAGTAACAGTTAATGAAATGCTCTGCTGAGAGGAAATGCTGTTTCATGACGTGTGCCTATGGAGTGTCAGGAACTGCTGTTCTCAGTCCTATTGCTCTTTAAATGTTGGTTAATTTTGTTTGGTTGGCTGAGGCTAGGAGCAGTTAAGCTGTAAGTGGAGTGCAGAATGAACACCTGACTTTTCCATGTCCCTTAACCTTTCCGACTTTGTAGCAGCCCATCACTCCTGAAGAATGCTGCTCTAATCCCAGCGTAATCCCTCAGCAGTGAGCCGGAGGTGTGAAGCCAGGCTCTCCTGTGTCTCCTTGGTACCCCTGCCATGGTATTGTGTTCCTCTGTGCCTCTCCTGCTCCTGTCCTGCTCAGGTTTATAGATTTATATATATACACAATTTAACTAGTGGCCATGTTTGCTGTGTCATGCTGCCATTGTATTATTCTGCCACGCAATGAAATAGATTTAAAAAAAAAAAAATTTGGCTGATTTTTATCAAAATACCCCAGACTGCACTCAGGGTAGGATGCTTGGGCTAAAGGGCAGAAGTAGAATATTCTTGCGGTGATGACCCTTTGAAAATAACTCTGGAGGTTCAGATTTACCCAGGGTAAATCTGCAAAATCTGGCTGGGATTATTGATGTGCAAATGAGGGTCCTCACTGGAATGAAATATCAGCACAGCTGAGGGGTCACCCTGGAGAGTGCTGTGGCTGAGGGAGCTTCCAGCAGTGCCTTCACCTCACTCAGTTTGACTCTGAGTGATCTAGCCTGAAAGCGTCAGGGACTTCGAATAAAAAGCATTTGCACCTCTCTAGGTCCCTGGATAATGGAAAACACGCAGACACTGTAGGGAGGTGATGCTTAATTAATGCATTTGTAGGAACTAGACAACATTGTTATCTTGCAGCAGGGCGTGCCCCAGTGAGAGATCTCTAAAAGTTGTGCACGTCATCAGACGCAGACTTCTCTGCAACCCAGAATAAAGAAATGAGTATTTAAAATTTGTGTAAAGAAAAACAGGGAAAAACCAGGAAAAAAACCCAACCAACAGTTTTTTTTTTTTTTTCTCTTTTTTTTTTTTTATAAAAAAAAAAAATCTATATTTTTTTTTTTTAAAGGAAAAATTAGGACTTTTTGGTGTTGATAACCAAGCAAAGATTTGGTTTTGGAAATGTTTGTTTTGGTTGGCTGGAGTGTTCTGCAGAAACGAACAGGCAAGCTGTGTAATATTTAACTAGTTACTAAAAAGCATTTGAAAATGATTAGCAGTCAGTGATCTCATTTAGACTGAGAGTTCAACTGTCTCGGTTTCTCGCTGAGATTGTGAGGCGGCTCTCCGGCAGCGCGATGTTTATTTGGAGAGCGGGGGCGATGCAGGCCCTGCGGGTTCCCCTGGGGGCCGGTGCTGTGTGTTCACTGCCTGGTGGTGGCTCTTGGAGGCAGGAGCTGCTCCCGAGTCCCGGGGACACTGACTGCTGCTGAGCCAGACTGTGCCCTTGCTGTGCACATGGGAGTGGGGCTCAGTGTTTGTGCCCGTCCTCATTTTCCCTCTGCCAGGACAGACCAGGATACAACAGGAGCAGTGTGTGATGGGCAGTTCTGAAATGCCTGCAAGTTTTGTGTTCCTCCTTGAGCGCCTTCATCACACAGTGCACAGAGAACATCTGGAATAAACGCAGTATTGCTGGCTGGACAAAAGCAGGCCAAGGCTCGGAGAGGTAGGCTTTGAGTAAGTGGAAAGTAAGTCACTGTTACTGGGTGCATTTTGGATTTGTATGGTTATTTTAATCTTTTTTTCCTAAACTATTCAGAAACAGCTTTTACAGGTGATACTTGATAATCTCTCAGTTGAAAATATTTGTGTTTTGGGACTTACAGCTGCTTGATAAATCCAGGTGTTCCGTTTGGATAGAGTTTGTATCTTCATTGGCAGTTTTGTGCTGAGATGTGAGAGTATACTGTCTTTGGAGAGAGAACCATTCCGGGGGAAAAGTGCCGCGTCTGGCAGCAAGATGTGCAGGGGTGCTCTCCTTGCCTCCTAAGCCCAAGGCCTCAGCACAGATGAAGTCACCAGATGTTGATGGGGGTTTTCCTCACTTTGTGGGCATCTAGAATGGCCTTGGCAGAGTGGTATTCAAGGCTGTCTATAGCTATGGCTTGTGTCTAACAGGGAAAGTGTCCGAGGAGCTTTGCAGCTGTGCAATGGAGCCTTTTTCCTGGTAGTTACAGAATGCAATGTTCCCCTCTGGTAGGAGCTGTCTGTGTGCCGTGTAAGTATACCTGTACAGCAAGGAAACATGTAGCATAATAAAATAACACCTTTGTTTATATGTGAAACGTGTGAGAAGCCACAGTAATTCATGTGTATCTAAGTGTCTTGAGCAGATACCTGTGCGGTGCCTCAGGCACATTCATGTGAGGTGAAACCCGAACCTGAGCATTCCCTTGAGTCGCCCATGGGCCTGCAAACCCCTGCGAGTTCATTGTGTGCTGGTTCTCTGCACATGTGGAATTGCACACCTCACTTTCCAGGTGCTCCCAGCGGTGGCATGATCAGCGAGCCATAGACAGTGACTTTGTGAATGAGGGCTTTTAAGTGCTGTTGCTGTATGCAGGCTCTGCAGGGGAAAGCCATTCCATAGGGCAGTGCTAATCCTTGATAGTTGCCTCCTGGTGAATTTATTTACCCCGCAAGGCAACAAATGATACGGAAAGATATACATGTCTTCAAAGGCACTGGGAAGTTGCAGATCGATCTAAGTGTCTGTGCTTGCTTCATTGTTTGAGTAAGCTGTCTGTCAGTGGGTTGCCTAAGACCCCTGTACTGATGCAATACCTACACGAAGCCTGAGCTTTTACACTGGGGCAAGTGCCTTCTGTGTTCCCGTCTCCTGCAGCCACAGGGAGGCTCTGCTGCCCACATGGAATCACTGAATAGTTTGTGTTGGAAAAGCTCTCTAAGATCATGAAGTCAAACCATTCTTCCAGCACTGCCAAGGCCACCACTAAGCCAGTGTGCCACATCCACATGGCTTTTAAATCCCTCCAGGGATGGGGACTCCACCACTGCCCTGGACAGTGCCAGGCAGCCTGTGCCAAGGCTGGACAACCTTTTCCATGTAGGAATTTTCCCCAATATCCAACCGGAACCTCCCCTGGCACAGCTTGATGCTGGTTCCTCTTGTCCTGTCCCTGCTCCCTGGGAGCAGAGCCCGACCCCCTCAAGCTACCCTCTCCTGTCAGGGAGTTGTGCAGAGCCAGAAGGTTCCCCCTGAGCCTCCTTTTCTCCAGGCTGAGCCCCTTTCCCAGCTCCCTCAGCCACTCCTAGTGCTCCAGCCCCTTCCTCAGGTCTGTTCCCTTCCCTGGATGTGCTCCAGCCTCTCAGTGTTTTTCTTGTTGAGCGGGTCCCAGAACTGCCTCCAGGACTGGAGGTGCCTGAGCAGAACCAGTACAGGGAATGGGCACTGCTCTGTTCCTGCTGGTCACACTATGGCTGATACAAGCCAGGTGCCCTTGGCCTTCTTGCCCACCTGGGCACACCTTGGCTCATGTTCAACCACTTTCACCAGCACTCCCAGGGCCTTTCCCAGCTTTCCAGCTGCTCTGGCCCAGCATGAAGCACTGCCTGGAGTGGCTGTGACCAAGTGTGGGACTCATCACTTTGCCTGGTTGAATAGACCATTGGCTCCAGCCCACATACAAGTTCACAAGTCCCCCTGCTCCGCAGTTGCCCTGCATGGGGAAGCTACTAATTACTCTTGGTCTCTTTGGTGCCACTTTGCATTCTGGGCCTTCAGCTGGTCTGCTTGTTCCCGAGGGGTAGCGTGACAGCCCCTGCCTCCCCTCTGTTAAAGGAGAGGCTGTGTGTGATTGCACCTTCCCCACCCTGCTCAGGAAGGGGCTGGTGCTGCTTCTGGCTCACTCCATTGCCTAGTGAAGGCTTTTTTGTTTCTGGGGTAAGTGGTTGTGTTGTCCCATGTTGTCATGTGTCTGTGCCCCCCACTCAGTCACCGTGAATGTCTTGTCCCATGCCAGGCCATTGCTGCAGTGGGTGTGTCAGATGGAGCTGTGGGCTGGCAGCGTGGGCGGCTCGTGGGCCCCTACTCGTATGTGCCAGGAGGGAGAGCGAGCAGGGGTTCATTTTTATATGTCACGCTCGTGCTTTGCTACCTCTTCCTTTTCTTTTAAGAACCAAGGGATTGGATCTTTGTGAGCATGTCAGAGTTACTGACTGGGAGAAACTTCCAGGACACTTTACACTGCGTGGTTGCCTTTCGCATGGTGGTTTTATTCTTACTCAGCAGTGCTGTGATTTTGCTTTGTACGTGAGTACAGAAGAACCAGTATCCCATTCTTCACTCTCTCCGTGTTTGTGGTCACTTGAATCCGAGACATTTGTTCTTTCTGGGTGGCACTTTGACACATTTTTGGAGCTGCGATGCATGGATGTGTGCCTTGTGCATTTGCAGGTGGGTACCAAATGGAGTTGGTGGCTGGCTTCCATCTTCTGAATTCTGGCAATCAAGTTTAGACCGTAAGAAAGGACTGCCCAAGGTTGTCGCTCTCCGAGGCAAGGAATGCCTTTGTGGGGCTGCTTGGGGGTTGCACCTCCTTTGTGTGAGCTTCAGTTAAAGAGCAAGCTGTGAATTACTGCTTTTAAATGCACATTTCTCCTTCTGAAGACACAGCTGTGGATGAATTCAGCTCATGTGTGGCTGTTGTGGATGGCACAACTGTGATCCAGTATTGTGGATGTTTTTTGATAGGAATCTAGTGAGGTGCATGCAAAATATGTACAGCCCTTGGGCTCTTGGCAGGGGGCCACTGGGACTGTCAGCGATATCTGGGTGCTTCTGATCTCATCCGGAAAGTCTGAGCTGCTCTCATTGTTCATGTTCCCATGTCTGTGTCATATGGAGATGAAATGCAACCTGAAGTTTCTGCACTAATGGGCTCACTCTGGCGCGGTCTGTGCTCAGTGGTGGCACTGGGGACTAAAGGCCATTTCCCAGCGGCCGGGGGGGTGGTCCTTGTGGTGTTTTGGGTTGTCTGAACTGGTTCTTTTCTCCCCTGTGGCTTCTTGCAGCTGCTGTCGCGACAGTCCTAGTACAGAACTTCACCCCACATTGCTGTCAGGCCGTACAGGAATGATTTGGCAGGATACAGATGGTTTTCTTAAGAGGAAAAGAGAGCAATATTTGCTGTGAAAGTGGAACAGACATTGAGGTTTCAGCTTGGATTTTGCATTGTTGGGACTTATGACTACAAACCATAAGGATTCTATTGACTCTGTTACCTAAACCAGTTGTGTGTCTGTGTGTTATGTTTGGTGTCTTCACCAAGTGTTAGATCTGCCTTGCACTTGGCTTACTGTTCATTTGGGCTTCCAAAGCCAGTTTAAAGGACTTCTCCTTTGGATTCCTAAGCAGGCCTTGGAGCAGATGCTGGCCTGCCCAGGAGCCAGGGTCCCTTCCTTGCCTGCACTTTATGGCAAGTTTGTTTGGAAATCTAAGAGCTGCCTCTCTGAAAGAGGCTTGTCCATTGATAGCAATTTCTGGTTTTCCAGTGGTAACGTGCTTTTGCAGGAGGAGGTTAAACCCAAATGATCCACTTTTCCCTGTATGTGGCTGAAGCTCAGACAGTGCCCTGCCTCCAGCCCTGCCCTATGGTATCCAGTACTGCTGCAAATGGAGTACGGCATAGGATGCTGGGATCCCTGCCTCTGTGGGTATGGAGTGTGGCACAGAGCACTCGAATCCCTGAGATCCCTGCATCCCTGTGGTGGAGTGTGTCAGGGAGCGCTGGAACCCACATCGGTGTGTGTGGAGCGTGTCAGGGAGCGCTGGGATCGCTGGATCCCGGTGTACTGAGCTCCGGGATTCCTGCCCATGTTCCCGATGCCCTCTAGTGGCTCTTGCCGCTGTGCTGCGGTTCCATAGGGCACGGCCAGCAGCTCCAGGCGAACGGCAAAGATGCTTCTGTTTAGAAAGGGACATAGCTTTTGTGTATTTTTTGATGACTGCTTGTAATTCCTCTTTATTTATCTGGGTTAAATCCCAACCATTCCCTTGGGAAAAAAGTTCTTGTGAATTCAAACACCAGACAGTAACTGGATATCTCATGGATCTTTAAATCCATAGTAATTTTCTGCAGGGATTTATTTAAGAATGTTTCGTTCCTTATATTAAAATGTATATTTTCCTTCTCTCTAAACAAACAGTAACTGGAAGGGGTGTGCTTGCTGATGTCACTAGAACCAGACTTTGGTGCTTATGTGTGTGCATTGATTGCTTTGAAAAAGTAATTTTTTTAAAGCAGGGGGAATAACACCTTTGGACTCATGCTCTCGAATAACTTTTGAGGGAAAATTAGTATTTTGTAAAGGTCAGAGTCTCCCAGCCAGCTCCTTCCCTCCTCCAGTCTCGCACTGCAGCCGACCCGGTCGAGGTGGGGTGGCTGGGCCGTGCCGAGGGCTGTGAGCCCCCTGCCAAAGGCCCCAGAGTTCCTGGCCTGCACAGACACCGTGCGGGCTTTGGATTGGCACTGAGGACACGGGATGGGTGTGTTACAGGCTGCTGCAAATGCGCACAGCTCTTCTCAGCAACAGCAGACAAGATATTCCTTGAGGCTTTTGGGAAAATGAATGGCTGCAAGAACAGTTTCACAGACGCAGGATTTAAATGGAGGTATTGGGCTTTTTTACTTGGGAGGACCATGCATGCTGTGAAATGCATAAAATCTGTTAAAAGTCCAATATGGTTTGTTTGCCTCTTTGTGAGGGCATGGGTCTGATTTCCATCCTCATCCTCCCCCTGAGAAGTGCAGGGCAGGGGCTTTTGTGTACAAATATACTTGTATATATTTGTTTCTTTGTTTCTGGGAACTCACACTGCTTGAAAAGACACCAGAGAAGTACGTGCAACTGGCAGAGTTTTCCCAGTGTTCTGACAGGTGCATGCTCCCTGTGTCTTCGGTCCCGCCGCTGCAGCCAGCTCCCGGTTCGTGTGCTCAGCCTCCTTTCCTGGCAGAGCAGAGCTGCGCTTGTCGCAGGGCCCTGCTGCTCTGGCTCAGCCAGCGCTGGCAGGAGAGGGGCTGCAGCGGCCAAGGGAGGATGCCCTGGTGAGGGCGGTCACGGCTGTGGGGTCTCAGGGCCGCCCCACGTGTTGCAGAGGTGCGACCGCTCCCACAGCACAAAACAACCCACGCTGGTTTTAGCTGGGCCCAGAGGCTGCAGCCCTGACTTACCTGTGGAAGAGCTGGCTGTGCCTGAGCAGCTGGTGGTGCTGCTGGTTGACCTCTGAACCTGCCCAGCAGTGTTAAACTCAGTTTTTGTCTTTTTCAAGCGCCTTTTCCTCGAGCTGGGTGTCGCCACTGTCTGAAGGGCTCTCCTGGGGGACCTGTCCTTGCCGGGGTCCCCTGGAGCTCTCCCCCTGCTCCCAGGCATGGAGCCCCTGGGGTGGCTTTGGGTCTTTGAACTGCCAATGTGTGGAAAGAAGGAGGGCAGGTCCCAGGAGCCGCCTTTGTGTAGACTTGCTGAGTGAGCAGGCACAGAGCCGGGGCTGGCCCAGGCCGCTCTGCCGAAGGCAGCACGCGGAGCCCGGGGGTCCCGGCTGCGCTTGTGGCCCGGCACCACCCTGCCTTGGGAGCAGTGCACCCCTTTGAGCTGATCTGGAGCATTAAGCCACTAACGGTTCCTCGGGATACCTCTCCTCTGTTTTAAACTTCCTATATGGATTGCTCCCTGCTCGTGCTGTTGAACTTCATTTGTTCGTGTTTCCAGCATGATCGTTGAAGGTTAAATATTGGCACATGTTAAGGATGCCTTGGAGTATCAAGAGCAAGTAAGGGAAGATTCCTTGGGGAATGGGTGTTTGGAAGGGAGAGTGTTGCCCTGGGAGATGAGGTGGTCAGTGCTGCCTGGGCCTTTCTGTGAAGGCGAAAACTGAATACTTGGGTCAGAAATTTATGGTAATTTTAACTGATGACGAATCTATTACTGAAAACAAAGCCATGTCAGGAAATAAATACAGAAGTAATGGCTTGGCTTTCATCACTGAGCACTTAAGAAGTGCTAATGATTTGAAAAGGCACAACAGAAGAGATGTGAAAGGAAAATGGCAATATCAGATTTATTTTCAATTTTCATCTGCTTCACTAGAATTAAATCTGAAAATGAAGACACATACCTGCACGTAAGGAGCATGGTGATGGCTCAGTGCCTTGTCAAGGAGAGGAACTTTGGTTTGCACCTACTGCTTGCTGCTGCTTTTGATTGGAATTTTGTGGCATATGACTAGGCCAGAGAGTCTCTGTAGGAACCGACTAGCACAGGACAGACATTCCAAGTCACGAGCCCTGTCTGTTGGGTTAAATCCTAAGAAGCTGCAGAAAAGTTCCTTTTCAGAAGCCTTGTTTCACAGTAAAAAGTGGAATAAAGAGTGGTCCGTTATTTTCTTGTAAAGACTAAGTATCATGGCAAAGATTGGCAATACAAAGGCAAATCCATTCCTTTATTTCCTGTTTTAGAGGGAGCATGTGCCTCTGCTTTATGCTGGATCAGCCTGAACTGTTGCACAAGGTGTAGTTACCTGTCTTCAGCAGCAGGAAAATGGACCTGGGCCGTCAAAAGGAAAATCCTTGGAGAAGCAACTTAAACTGGGAAATTGCTCTTCAGAGAGCAGCATCTTCCTTAAATACATCTCGATCTTTTTCTTGCCATCCAGCAATGGTTTTTGCTGGTTAATGGAAATTATTCTGAGTTTTCTGACAGAGATCTTTTCCGTTTCCCCTCAAAGCCCAGATAATACAGTTTTACAGACCACCTTCTCAGTTCACAATAATTTAACTTTTTAATAACTGGTTCAAAGAATGTATCATCTGTATTATGTTCCTGCTTGGTACTGGGAGGGTTCATATTTCCCTGCTACAAGCTTCTGTATCTACATGGTAGTTGCATGTGATGTCTCTGTGAATCTAGAAAAGTTGCACTAAATGCATGAATTTTATAAGTGAAGGAAATTCTTGGGAAACAAGACACAGTTAAAAAGGAGACCAATCAATGTTGGGTTGTGTTTTGAGTAAGGAATTGATTAAAGACATTGCTAAACGCTGCTTTTGAGGCGGTTGCATTTTTAGACATCAGTGGAAGTGTACAGAACTCTCGTGTCTCTCCTTTCTGCAGCTCCGGGGTGGTTGATGGAGTTATGATTCTCCCTGTACTGATGGTGATGGCGTTCCCATCTCCGAGCTGGCAAGGTGAGTGTTGTGTGGGGTCAGAGTTTCTGGTGTGGTGTTTGGTAACTCTTCCACGATTGCTCCAGTGAGGGCACTGGGTTTGGAAAGTGACTTCCATAGCTGGTATACACAGCTGTGTGCACGTGAAGCTTTTCTGACACCCAGTGTGTTTAAGGCTTGCCTCAGAAAAAGGGGAATAGTATTTCCACTGCCATGGAAAGGCAGGAATGGTTCCACTGAAGATCTCTTGGATGTTTTGAGAGATGAGCTCCTGAAGGATATATACTCGCTGCTTTGCAAACAGCCTTTGGAAAACACTGAATAAAGGCTTTCTGGGAGTAACTTGGTTTTCTCAATTTTAAGTTTTAACTTACTTGAGAGAGGTCTCTTGTGTTTGCTGTGGCATATCTTTGTCATGCTGAAATAGCTGAATTAGAATTGTTACCTCCTACTTAGTGGTTCTTCAGCACTATCTGAAAACAATATCTCTTCCCTTAAGCAGATTTTATTGTCTAATGATTTCGTTACCTCTAACTGAAGCTGTTAAGTCCAGGACGATGTTTTTTCCTCAACTCTTCCCTTTTACAGATGATGAACTGAAGCTCAAGATGGTCCCCTACGAATGTGTGTGTGAAGGCATGTCCTGTGGGAATGGGGATCGGTGCCAAGGCCAGCGATGCTTTGCTTCCCTGAGCATTAATGACGGGGCTAAGGTTTACCAGAAAGGCTGCTTCCAGGTCTATGAGCAACGGAAAATGACGTGCAAAACGCCTCCGTCCCCCAACCAGGCTGTGGAGTGCTGCCAGGGACACCTGTGCAACATGAACATCACTGCGCAGCTACCCTCTTCCAAGGGTGAGAGCTTAATTAATCAGCAGTGCATTTTGAGAAAGGAGAGGGGGTTGGCTTTGATCTGCTGAGGTGGGAGAGAGGTGGTTGCAGTGCTGGCTGGAGGAAGGGTTTTGCGGGTACAGGGTGCCTTTTGTGCCCTGGTTCCCACCCTGGGGCCTGCTGGCACACACCTGATGCCCATGGCTGACTGGTCTCTGTGGCTGGGGTAGTGAGGGGGTTGCAGTGTGTGGTTGGGGTCAGGATGGAGGTACTGCCTGTGAGAAGTGGCTCGGGGCAGGTGGGGGTTGTGCTGTTCCGCAGCGAGCGCATCCTCCATGCAGGTGTGCTCACACCTGGCTGTGGCACGGCCTCTCTGTCATGCTGGGTGGGTACCGACGTCAGGGTTGGTGTCAGTGCTAATGAGTTTAAAGACTTTCTCTGGGAATCTGCAAATTTTTTTTTTCTCTCTTTTCACACTTTTCCCTTCCCTCCTCTTTTCCAAGGGCAAACCTTTCAAGGAGAAGCTGCAGGTTACAGCATGGAAACACTAATCATCGTTATCCTGGCTCCTGTGGTAGTGTTGATAGTTTTTTCTGCAGTAGCTGTGCTGATCATACGGAGAATACAGAAAAACCACATGGAGAGGCTCAATTCTAGGGATGCAGAGTATGGCACAATCGAGGGACTCATTGCCTCGAACGTGGGGGACAGCACATTGGCAGTAAGTGACCTGTGTGCAGGGTGTGAGTTTTCTTCACTTCCAAACTCCCCCCTCTTCCTTCCACGTGGCCGCATCATTGAGAGAACCTTTTGCTGCCAGGGGACTCCTAGCCTCAGGAGTTGAGTGGTGCTGTTCCTGTGCTCCCAAAACTGTAGTATTAATGCATTTTAACCAAGACATGGGTTTGGCAAGTGTAGGTCCTTTGACCTGGAGAATCACTCTAAACTGTTCATGTTCCTAGAAACAATGTCAGCACATCAAAACAGAGTGTGCCTGACTGTTGGGTGGCCTGAAGTAATGGAGAGGTGGAGAGCTGTGCTGCATGTTTGATATACAGCAGCCTGAAGGGTTGGAAAAGATGTGATGCTAGGTGAGAAAGAAAATACAGATAATTTTGATGTTTAAAACTTTCAGACCTGACTGCCATGATCTTGGTAGCAGGACTCTGGGATGACTGGGGTGTCAGTGACATTTTATTGATAGAAGAGCAGTGAGAGTTCTAAGAAATGTGCAATGCTTACTCAAAACTCAGTTTTCAAAATACGCTCTTGTTCATGCAGTCTCTGGAAAATATAATGAGCTGGGAAGTATTCCCTTTCTGCAGGCTGACTGTCCCTTCCCCCTTCCCTGAGGCCAGAGCACAAATGTCCCAGCAGCTGTCCGTCACTTTATCTGGGCAGAGCAAGTAAAGCTTCAGGCAGATGGAGTGTTTGTTTCTGAAGCAGTGCAGAGTTTTCTTCTCCTTGTATTGCTGAGATAAAATGTCCTCAGCACTAAGAGGCTGGAAAAGATTTTCTATTTCGGTGCTGTCCCACCATAATGTGCTTTCACTGCAGGGCTGAAGGGTGGCCTATGTCCGTTAACCTTTTTTCTTTTTTTGAAATGCCTTTGGCTCTCTTTAATCAGCCCACAAGGCTTGATTCCGTGTTACTGGTTTAAAACAGCCAGTCTTGATGTATCCACCATGGCCCAGGCATGTGTACAGCTGGTGATCTGTCCTTAAGCACTGACTTCCAGCTTTTACCAGCTCTTCTGTCTTATCTGTGCAAGATCATTTCAAGCCGTTTGCAAACCTTTTGTGCTTCTAGTTATTTAATGTAACTTGGAAATGGTGATAAAGCCTGTGAAGAATAAATCAAAATTCTGTTTCAAAGAGCTGGGAGGAGTTGGAAGCTGTGAGGGCTTGGTCTGGTGGAGCTGTCAGACCCTCTGAGCAATGGTGCCAGCGCTGCTGCTCTGCTTCCCAGTGTGACTGGTGCACAAAAAGTAATTGGTAGTTCCTGTGCCTAAACGTTCATCTAAACAGCAAGTCTTTTAGATTCCCGATTTTTCTTTTCCGTTGTGCTTTAAGTCACTGGTTTTGTCACACATTAGCTAAGTTTACATTTAGTCTTAGTCTCCGCAGTGTAGCAAGTGCTTAAAGCCCTAAGCTGCTTAGTGGGCGTGGAAGGAGCTGTGGCTTCTTCAAATCTTGTTTTTACAGTTGCTGTAGATAAGTTTGGGGGTGGTTTTTTGTTTTTGTTTCCTTTTTTTGCCTCTGATGCAAGCAGGAAGGAAAATGAGCCCTCAGTTTGTGTTAAAAAGTAAGGTAGTCTCTGTCACTCCTAGATTATCTTTTTCTTGAGCACTTGTTAAGAGGTTGTTAGAAGAAATGAGATTTCATGGATCTCTGGTTCAAGCCCAGCAATGCAGTTTTTTGGAAATAATAGAAAGTTGATTATACTTAGGATTTTTTATCCTCTTTTCCTTTGTAAAGAAAAAGTCCAGCAATAGTTGCTAATGCTTTGAACTAATGCAAAACTCCTGGCTGTAAAAGTAGCTAGGCATTAGCATTTTACAAGGCTAATGGGATTTTAACATTCAATCAGGATCTCACTCATGTTTATTATAAGCTTACAGCTCAAAGTCTGCATTCTATGCACTAAGAATACCAGAAACTGATAAAGCTTTTAAGAAAGATCTGTTACAGAAGTTTTTCTGGAGTATCAATGGTAAATCTCGTGTAGGTGATTCTGGTAAATCCCCTCACCTTGTTTATTTGGAAACTGTTTTTGGTTTTAAATACCTGCACCAAGCTTGAGTAGCCTGTCCCAAGCTTCCCAAAGTCCCAACAGGACTGTTTCCTGCCTCAGAGCACCATCCCAAGTAGCACTGGGTGCAGGTGAGCAGTAGTGTGCCAGCAGTTCCCACTGTCAAAAGCCAGGTGGGCTTGCAGGAGCAGGACAGGGAGGATGACTGCAGCCCCCTGGCCCCTGCTCTGCTGCAGCTCTGCTTTGAGGGATGCCTGGCTCCATAAACCCACACTCGGGCTCGGAAGTGGGGTGGGTGGTGCTTGGGTGGCTGTGCACACCCATCTGCTGGCCCAGCCCTCCCAGAAGGGCGCAGTTTTGGGGTGCTCGCCTGCTCCAGCCCTAGAGTGCTTCCCAGGGCCTGCCTAACTGCATAGGGATGAAGGTTTCAAGTACAGAAATCAGAGGAAGTTTAGTTCTTTTTGAGATGCTGAGATTATTGTGAGATACAGGAAACTTCAGGGAGAAAACGGCTGATATTAACGTTATTTGTTTGAAAGAGGTATCAGAAACAAAACCGAGAGGACATGTAAGTAAAAGAAGGGTGAAGTGCTGCAAAAGGGTGGAATCTCATGACAGAGGACAGCTGGTAGGCCAGGAGTGGGCTTCCAGTTCACAGATATCTGTTGTCATATAGTTATTACACTTATGAAACAAATAATGACTTACTAAACAAATGCTCTTCGACCCCGAGTGACCAAATGGCATCCCCAGAGCCGCAGAGATACCCCTGAGCTTTAACCTAATGTGTCCTTTGTGCATGTAAACAGGGAAAAACGGGGTTTCTCACGGGTTCTAAACATCTGCTCTTCCTTCTGAACAGGATTTGTTGGACCATTCCTGCACATCTGGAAGTGGCTCTGGACTTCCTTTCTTGGTACAAAGAACGGTGGCTCGCCAGATCACACTTGTGGAGTGTGTAGGTGCGTGTCTTCTGGGTGTTTAATTGTTTTGTAGGACTTTAATGTTAATTTTAAAGATTCATTAAATTTTTCTTCAGCGTATTTTTATTATTAATTGAGTAGTGTTAAATTTGAGTTTAGGAAGCATTTGGGTCAAAGATACCTGGAGGTACTGACGTTGAGCCAAGATGCTGTGCTGGCACTGAAGAGATGAGGAAGGCATGAGAATGATTGATTTTAGAAGGAAAAGGGGCTAGAATATGTTCTGTGCTGCTGCTTTGGTGACTTGAATTTGGAGTGGGTTAACAGCTTCCTGTAGGTCCTGAGAAGGTTTAACTCATCAGGGCGTTCAGTCAAGCCCAGCTGTAACAGATGAAGTTATGAATCTATAAGGACTGGGCCTACGATTTAGCAGTGTTTCTGTGCTTTTGGCTCAGTGTATGTATGGAGTAGATGCAGATGTTCACACCTGCCTGAGGTCCAGGCGTGCAGCCTCTGATGCTCTGCGGGTCCTCTTGGTGAGGAACTGTAGGGTATGGCATACATGGTGATTTTACCTGTGGATGTTCTCGTGTGTGAGTGCGTGTGTCCCTGCAATGAGGCCTGCTCCCAGGTTAGCTCAGGTTGGCACCATGTCGGGGGGCTGTGTGTGTTAGCCTGTAAGACAGAACAAGGTGAAAGTGCTTGAGCAGGAGGTGTCTCTGGGGTGACAGCACCGAGACCTTCGCCCTCGGTGTCTTTGTTCAGTGAACCTGCTGTTTGCTCCCACGAGCCTCTGAAGGACACAGAATGGCAGAGCAAGGAAGGGCAGAATTTGGGTGTTTGGAGTTGTCATTTCTGGCACAATTCATGGCCCCATGCCTGAGGCTCTCCTACATGGGCTGCACTGGAAATGGCAACAGCCAGAACTGCTCCAATGTGCTTTGTCCAGGATGGTGCTTTATACTTGATAATTTCATTCTTTTCTTCTAAGCTATTGGGGTAAAAAGCTTGGCTTGTGTGTCCCGATCTCCACAGGACAGGGCTCCGTTTTGGTAGGGTTGGTGGTTTTTTTCATCCTTTTTTTGTTTGTGGATGGGTTTGGATTTTTGCTTTCTTTAAATCATCATTTTGTGTTTCTGCAAGGGCTGATGATGTAACAGAAATGTAAAGGGTGTATCCCCAGCATTATATTTCCTTCCTGTCCTCCTAGCTGCAGAATTCACAGATTTGTGTTGTGCACACTGACCTTGCCATGTGCTGCCTAAGTCACTTCACGTGCAAAAGCACTTTCATTGCTGGTGGTTGAATGGTGACACCTCCCAGATCAAACCCTCCGTACTGCACTGGTGGGCAGGAAGGAGAGATCCGCACTCACAGGGCTTGTAGTCAAAGCAAACAGGAAAAATGAGGGATGCTGGAGCACACTGTGGCTCCGGCAGTAGGAAGTGCATGCGGGGGTGATCAGACCGACTGGTGCGATAGTTGGTTCATGACAGTCGAGCTCTGCCTGCTGAAGGCTGTTAGTTGTCAGCTTTTCCTGTGTTTTTTCCCCCACCAGGAAAGGGCCGTTACGGAGAAGTTTGGAGGGGTCAGTGGCAAGGAGAAAATGTTGCTGTGAAGATCTTCTCTTCTAGGGATGAAAAGTCCTGGTTCAGGGAAACTGAGCTGTACAACACTGTACTGCTGCGGCATGAGAATATTTTAGGTAAGTAGGACAAGCAAATTCTGTATCCTGGTGTGTCTGGTGTAAAGGTGAGTTACCTGGGCAGGTCACTTGTGAAGCACTGCACACTCATCAGACATCTCACAGTCTCTAGGTTCTTGTGCTGTGATAAATAGCCGAAGGGAAATTTTCAGGGAGAGTCTTCCAGGAGGGGCTGAGTCTCAAATGGCGAATGTGTCATAGCAGCTGTGACTTGTTGCTCAGCAATATTCCAGCAGGAAGCAGTTAATCAACCAGATGAATCAAGTGTTGGCAGCTGAGCACACAGAAAACAGTGGAGGTGCCACAGACCCCTGTGGAAGGGACTAGCTCTTGCAGGTTTCATTGCAGAGTCCTGCACAGTGTGTCAGGGGTAGTGCTGGTGGATCTGTGTTAAGTTGTAATCTGAGTTTCCCTGCAGAAATGGAGGCAGAAAAGGTGGGGAGGAGTTTATAATGAGATTAAAGGATTTGAATACTTTTCCTTATGGCTGAGTAAAGTGCAGCATCAATCCGGTATTCTCTTCTGTTTAACTGTTCTGCTCAGGGTGAGGGTAAGCTCCTTTGGTGTTTAAACTTCAGCTATAGCTGCATGATGTATCTTGTTTCCCTGTAAATATGAAAGTAAATGAACCTTGTGCATCACTCATACCTCATGTGCTCTGTTCTGAGAACTGGGAAAACGGCTTTGTTGTGTTGGGCCATGTCTGAGGTTTAAGCAGCCCTTTGATTCCTAATAGATGTGCCCTTATGTCACTGGTGTGCCACCTCTGCAAATGAAAGCAGCAGCACATTTTCTGAGTGCTGATACTGCCTCACCCAAAATCCGTCTTCAATCAGTTTTCCTTCAGCTCCTTATTCTTGCATCGTGTCAGAGAATGTTCCCTGGCTCTGTAGCTCACCCTGCTAGACATTCGTCTGTTTCGTGAAGCAGTTCCTTTGTTACTACAAAAATAATTTGGTGGCCTCCTGAAATGTGAATTATTGAACTTCCCTTCCCAAGAAAGCAAGTGACCTGGCTGAAATTACATTGAATTACAATTGAATTTCCCTTGGTGCTCTGCCTGTGTTTAGTCTTTCTTGATAACTGTCAAATTTGTTGGCTATTGTAGAGACTTTTTTTAGATGCAATATTAAACAATATCACAGATTACAGAAATGTCACATTGTGCACAAGTCTGACTTTAGGTGAGAAAGCAGTGGGTGTTCTTTCTGACAAATGTATAAGAGCTTTTCATAAACATGGTTTGTTCCTTTGACTTGGGAATAAAATTTCTGTTGCTCCCAGCTAAAGCACTTGAGGTCACTATGTGGATATATGCAGAGGTGACAGGAAGGGAGCTTCCCCTGAATTTGGGGTTCAGTTTTAAGATGTGACATTTTTGAAGGGAGTTCTTGAGGTTCGTGAGTTTTGAACAGAAAATTTTCTCTGTTTCTTTGTAGAAGATTGTTGTGGTTGGGCTACACATTTAACCCTTTTCTCAGCAGACTGCACTGGCCGCCTGTGGGCTCTAAAAATGGAAATGGTTGTTCATGGCTTGATGTTTGAGGTGTTGCTGCTTTCCAGTGTGACCCTCTCAAGTGGGCAGCAGCAAATGTGCTATGGACTTGGGGTCTTTCTGTTTGACTGGGAACTTCCCCACCCCAAGTCCTTCAAAAAGAATGAAATATAAAAATATTTTTAAAGTATGTAGTCCTAACAAGTAGTTGTTTGGTATGACTGACAAATATATAAATGGGTTCTTGTGAATAGATGTGAGTTAGAGTTCCAGCATTTGTTGGCTTTGTTTTCATCCCAGCAGTACCTGCAGTCGTCTGCAGTGCGGTTGTAATTAACCAAGTTTTGCATTGCAAGAGGGGCCAGCACTACTGATTCACAGTATCACAGGAAATTCAGAGCTGGAAGGCACCCACAGGGTGGGTCATCGAGTCCAGCTCTGAAGTGGATGGCCCATATGGGAATCAAACCCACAGTCTTGGTGTTATCAGCACCCTGCTCTAACCAGCTGAGCTTCTTTTCTCAGGGAGTCTTGAAGGAGCTCTGTCAGTTTATTTTCTTGTTTCTCCTTCTTCCTCTCCCTCTAGGTTTTATTGCATCTGATATGACTTCGAGGAACTCCAGCACGCAGCTGTGGCTGATCACGCACTACCACGAGATGGGCTCTCTGTACGACTACCTGCAGCTGACCACGCTGGACACGGTGAGCTGCCTGCGCATCGTGCTGTCCATCGCCAGCGGCCTGGCGCACCTGCACATCGAGATCTTCGGCACGCAGGGCAAGCCGGCCATCTCCCACCGCGACCTCAAGAGCAAGAACATCCTCGTCAAGAAGAACGGGCAGTGCTGCATCGCCGACCTGGGTGAGCGCAGCTCGCGGCAGGGGTCGCGGCGGAGGGTGGCCGTGGCGGCGCCGGGA
>VWPU01000539.1:0-29873 GCA_013398955.1 Callaeas wilsoni
GGAGGGGGGAGCGGGGAGCGGGGGCCGGGGCTCGGGACCCCCGCACTGGGGCTGCGAGAAGCTCGCTCCACTGGCTCACGGAGCTCTTACCGGGGGCTCGTACACCCCCGATGCCGGGGCTGGGCAATCCGAACCTGGGGTCTCATATCCCCCTGCTCCTGGGGACTCAGCACACCAAAACCGGAGGCTCGCGTCTCCCGGATTCTGGGTTTTCAAGACCCCAATACTAGAGGTTTGTATTCCCCTATGCTGAGGCTTGGGACCCCAAAACCGGGGGTGGGGTTCGCATCACCCCAATGCCTGGGCTTGTGACCCCAAAACTGGGGGCTCACATCTCACCAGATACTAGAGCTCAGGACCCCAACACCGGGGGCTCCCATCCCCCTCAGTTCTGGGGCTCGGGACCCCGATTCCGGGGCCTCCTTCCCCCCAGTGCCGCTCAGCAGGTGCGGCCCCTCCCCGGTCCCTGCCCCGCCGTGGGTTGCCGGAGGGCCGGCTCGGGGGGCAGCAGCAGAGGCCTCGGTGGGTGTGCGGGGGGTGCAGAGGGTGCGGGGGGTGTCGGGGCTGGCAGCGGTGCGGGAAGCGGGGGGTGGGGAGGGCGTTTATTTTTGTGTTTTAAACCTGTTGTTGCTGCTGCGTGTGGTGGGGTGAGTGGGTGGAAAGAGCTGTGGACCCCTCCCTGCACTGCACCCCCAGCCCCTGCCCAGGGACCCGGCTGTGGCCAGGGGATCCTCGTGAACCGGGTCCCACCGGAGAAGTCTGGACAGACGGACACTCTCCGACCCCGGCCTCATCCTTTGTGTGCTGCGGTGGGGCCCTGCCCGGTCGTTGGGAGCTTGGAGCCGGGAGGGTGGGGGAAGGACGGAGCAGGCGGAGACCACTAGGGGCTTGTGGCCACGGACTGTCCTACCCCTGTGCTGGTTTTGCCCCTCAGGGACACCAGCAGCTGGTGCCAGGAGGGCACGGGCTGGCTGACTGCTCGAGGTGCTGGAAGCCAGCGCTGGCCCTGTCTCAACCAGGCCTTTCCTTCCCTCCCGTAGCTCTGGTCCCCACTGTAGTGAACACCCCAGCACTGCCTGGGTTTGGCACTGGAGGTTCCTGGGGCACCCAGCCAGCTCGGGGTCAGCCACCCTCTGCTCCTCGTGGGCACCTCGCTTTGCACTGATCCACTTGCCACTGGCTACTGAGACGACGGGTGCTCAACAGGTCCCTCTCACCACTGCCTGTCTCCCACCTGGGAGCCCCAAAACACCATGGGGCACTGGCAAGGGGTGGGGGTGTCCTGGGGCCAGGGTGGGCTCTGGCTGATTTGGGGCCGGAACTGAGCTGGGGGCATCAGCAGGGATGCGGGGATGTTTTGGAGATTGGGGTGCAGCAACTGTGGGACTGGGGAGGCAGAGTGGCTCCCTGTGCTGCTGGAGGAGCCAGAGGCAGGGCCAAGGCTTCGGGCAGCTCCACGGCGCCACAGTCCCTGCAGGAAAGAGCCTCTTTGGGGAAGAAAACCTGCGTGATTTGCCAAAAGGCAGCAGCGAGGGGAAGGGCAGAGCCGAGGGGTGTGACGTGCCCTGGGGAGGGGGTGAGGAGCTGCCGGGCTGGACTTCGGCTCTCCTGGGGCGGAGGCGTCTAGGGCTGGGGTTAAGGTGGGGGATGGTTTTGGATACGATGGTGGCTCCACATGCTGCCCTTCACCCTGCTCTGGACTGATCCTCCCAGCAAGGGTCAAAGAGCCCATGGAGGGGTGCAAATGGTTTCCTCTGCCAGCTCCATACACTGGACTTGCCAATGTCTCTTTCTTTTGAGTGAAACTCTGCAAGTGACCCCGGACGGGGGGCACAGCCACAAAGCAAAACAACACGACTCCTCTAGTCACTCAGCTCCAGAGCCTGGCCGTGGGGCTGGAGGATAAGGAGGGTCCCAGGGCAGCTGGGGACATGGCAAGGTGCTGCCCTGCTGTTGGCCTGGCTCTGCAGCAGCCAGTGGGTGTTGGGGCGGGCACTGCTGCCTTTGCCTTGGCTCCCGCTTTGCCTTGGCACCGGCAGTGGCTGGAGGAGGGTCCTGGCTGCCACAATCCACTGGTGCCCGGGGAGGTTTGGCAGAAACTTTCCAACTCTGGTAAAGGCTGTGCTGGTCCCACTGGAGCTGCTCTTGTGCCCTCTGCTCCTGCTGCTATCAGTGCTCGTGAGCAGATGGAGATCCTGCATCTCACATTTGGCTGCTCTGGTGGTTTGTCTCAGTTGCTGCTCTCCCCTTGGCTTTGAGGGTCTCCTTGGAGCATGGAGTCTCCTGGTCCTGCCTTCCCAAGCCGGATCCAAAACTGACAGTTGCACCCAGGGGAAGGAGGGAGATTTCTGCCTGAGAAACCACCCATGAGTCCTTCGGGAAGGGATTCAAGACCCTGCTTTCTGCTGGCATCCAGGGAGAAGTGAAACCCAGGCCAGACCCATCTGCCTCCTGGCCTGTGCAGGGAACCAGAAGGGGTCAGGTCTGTCCCGTCCCTGTGTGCAGCCGGAGGAAGGGCACTGTCACCCTTCCCAGCTCTCCCAGAGAAGGCCATAAAGCTCCACCACAGATGGCCCCACAACAGCACCCAGCCCTCCTTGGGGCTGGCAGATCGTGGGGTTCAGAGTTCAGCTGTGAGACGGGGCCTCTTGGCTGGACCTGCCTTGCTGGGAGGAACTGGAGCAGGTTTCCTGGGAAGCTGCTGGTGTTGTGTTCCTGCTTCCTGGCCAGAAACAGCCCCTTTCCCCAGGGGGGTGGGGGTTCATGTGGCTGTAGCTGTGCCAGGAGCTGTGCTGGGAGCCAAGCCGGGGCTCCAGCGGCGGAGGTGCCGTGCCCTGGGACAGGGTTGAGTGGAGGCGCCAGGACTGGGGCTGGAGGCACAGCCCAGATTCCAGAGTCTCTTCACTCCATTCGGAGACAAGCAGCCCCCAGGTCCCAGACAGGAGCCACTGTCAGAGGCAAGGATGAGCCTGGAGGAGGGAGAGGAGCCGGGTGGATCCTGCCCCAGACAGGTGTTTCCTGGCGGAGGATGGCTGGACATGGGTTGGGCCCAGCCCCTGGGCTTGGCGCCGAGGACTGAGCTCCCTGTGGGTGTCAGGGCTCACAGGGGTGCCTGTGCCTGGATCCACGTTCCTGCTGCCTCCTTGGAACGTCATGTGTGCCTGTGTTCATGGCATTGCTGTGGGAAAGCCACGCTGCCACACAAGAACAGGAACCCAGGGATGGCTGGTGACAGGAGACAGGTGCTACATCCTGGCCAGCGCCAGGACTGCGTGTCCTGGCCGGCTGGTGCTTCTGGGGGTGGGGAGCGGCCGGCTCCACTCTCATTCATGAATCGTGGGGGGAGTTTCCTGGTGGAGCCTTGCTCCTCTAACTGGAAGGGAGCTGGAAACCCAAGTGTTTGGAGGGCACTTGAACCATTGTTTGAAAGATCTGTAATTTTCCAATCAAACTCCCTCCCCAAGCCTCCGTTCATCAAATATTCATGGGATCCATTTTCTCCTGGCACTCCCAGCCCACGTCTCAGCCCGAAGAATCAATCAGGCAGCTCCGTTTGCTCTAATGCATCTGCGTTTTCGGGAGCCTGGGGCTGCCATCTCCTCCCCCCGCCTCCCTCCATCCCTGTCCCCTCCCCGGGCAGCGGCGATGGCTGGGGCTGCGCAGGAAGTGGGAGCGCGGGGAAGGCAGCTGGAAAGAGTAGGATGGGCGCTGGGGTGATGCAGCAGCAGCAGGGGGAGGCAGCCACACCGTGGGGCAGGGCAGGAGCAGCCCCCCTGTACCAGGACCTGAGCAGGGTCCCGACCCTGTGCTGGGCGCGCGGCTCGTCGGCCGCGTGGATTTCTGGCCGTCCTCGCCCGAGCCGCTGCTGCTGATGCATTTGCCTTCATGGTCGATGCATGGCGGCCCCCGGGCGGCTGCAGCCCCCTCCCCTCCCCTCCCTTCCCCTCCCTTCCCTCCGTGCTGCTCCATCGGGGGCGTTCGATCCCGGCCCCGCTGTTAATGGCTTTGTGACAGCGCTTTGCAGCCTCCCCACGGCCGCCTCACTCCGGGCCCGGCCAAGGGGCCCGGCTCCTGGCATGGGAATGGTGCTGTAAATCACCGCTGATCCCTCGATCGCTGCCTTTACCACAGACCCTGGGCCTGGACAGGGGTGGTGCCCATGCAGCGAGCTCTCCTGCGTTCCCTCGGCTCGGAGCTGAGCGGGTGGGGAGGGAGAGCAGGTCAGGGGAGCAGAGGAGCAGCTTGAAATGGCTCTTCACACATTTGGATGAGCTAATGGGAAAAAACAGAGGAAGGCAAATAAACATTATTGTTTCATGTCAGGCGGGAGGAGACAAAAGGTCACGGGCTTCCCTTGTGATGGTGGGAAACGGCAGCATCAGCAGGGCTGGAAAGAGCTGGAGAGCCAAGGGAGAGCGCGCGCGTGCACGGGCGTGTGTGTGCTCACACGTGTGTGTGGGTCCAGCCCCGGGTCTGGGGACTGCTGCTGGGAGCTCCCAGGGCGTCATCCCCCATGTCCCTGCTCCTTCTCCCTGCTCCTTGTCTGGGCTGGTGGTTCCTGAGTAGCTCAACGGCCCCGGGATCACCTTCCCACCCTTCCTGGCACCCAGGATGGATTGGGACCACCAGAACCCCTAAGGAGGCCCCAGTGATGCCACTGCTTTGGCCTGCTTAGTGCTGCCGGGGTGCCAGGCCTGGGGAGTGCTGTCCCTGGGGGGCCCCTTGGTCCCTCTGCCGCCACGAGTATCCCCCCACATCCCCTCGGCACTCGCCCGTTTCCATAGCGCCGTTGCCATGGCACTGTTGCCAGGGAACCATTGCCAGGGAACCGCCTCCATCAGTCACCAGGGCCGGCGGCAGCGGGGCCCCATCACACCGACCCCCAGAGACGGGTCATGGCAGGCGGGGTGGGGCATTTGGGGAGCGTGGGACCCCCTGCCTCCACCTCAGTGCCTGGTCCCAGCAGGCAGGGACTGGAGGTGCCGGGGTGATCCCTGCTCAGCCCCCCTGGATGGATCAGAGCCCTTGGGACAGGGGCTAAGCAGGCTGAGAGATTGCAGCGAGGGGCATCCAGCCTGTTTTGCGTCTCTCCCTGGGCCAGGAAGATTCCTGGCGTCTGACCTGGGAATGTGGAGACTGTAGCAAATAATGGAAAATAAAGAGGATGGAGGAGGGAGGAAAAGCAGAACAGAATGTTTCAGGAATGCTGTAAAAGTTTGGATCCATCGAACAGGGCAAGATCCAGGAGAGAAACAGGGCCCAGTTCAACGCCCTGCGAGTGTGGGGTGCCAAGGGCTGGACTGAGGGGACCTGTGGCCCCAGACCAGGAGGGAGCCCAGGATGAAGGGCAGCCCTGGATCTGTGGGGCTGGTGAGGGACACACGGGACACACGGGACACACGGGCGTGCGAGTGGGGCCGTGCGCCTGCGCCGGTGAAACAGTCACAGCATCGCTGCAAACAGCACGAAAATAACCACCACAAAAGCGACACCTTCCCCGTTTGTTTTCCTGGCCTGGATTTTGCACATCACAGGGATCCCCAGGGTGCGGGGTGAGGGGAGGACGGTGGCTCAGAGCAGCTCCCAGTTAATTGCTGGCTTCGAGGAGGGAGCAGGCAGGGGCAGGGGCTCCTCTCGCCCTGCAGAGCCCGTTTGAGCCGTGGCAAAGCCTGTGGGGAGCCCGTGTGAGGGCACATACATGCAGCTGGCATGTGAGGTCAGAGCCCAGGGTGTCACACATGGGGCTCAGCACCCCGAGCCCACTCCGTGTGTAAAACCATCTTCGGCAAACTCCGTTCCTGGGAGCGCGGAGTCCACCTCTCTGTCCCTTGCTCTAGGAAGCAAGTGGAGATGATGCATCGCCTGACAATACCTCAGTGCCTCCCACCCTAATTACTGCCACAGCTAAGCACTTCGTTAGCACCGTCTGGCCAGCAGCCAGCGGCTCCTGTGGCGCTGGAGCATCCTGGTCCCAGCCGGCCCCGCCAGCCACCCCAGCCCCGCTGCGGCTCCCGGCGCTGAACCTGCACCTGGTGCTCTGTGGCACGGGGGCTCTTGCCAGGGCACGGGGGCTGTGCTGCTGGCTGGTCCGCCCGGGTCACCACACCATGGAGACACAGGAAGGCGGGTACGTGGGCAGGTGGCTGTGGGGATGGAGGGTAACCCCTTCTTGCAGCACTCCAGTGCTAGGTGCTCCTGCGATAGCTGTGCCAGGGCCAGAGAGGTGCCTGGCACCGGCTGTGGCAGCCCGTGCTGCAGAGGCAGGTGCTGGGCCCAGAACACGGATGCCATCGGGAGCGGAGCCCGTTGTCATGTGTGGATCTGAGTGTGTCTGTGCGTGTCTGTGCGTCTGTGCACGTGTGCGTGCGTGTGCCTGTGTGCGCAGCCCGGAAAGGTCGCTGTCTGAGAAAGGTGTCAGCAGCCAAGAAACGGGCTTGGAATGGAAAGCGTGAGCCAGATTGGAACGCAGGGACGGCCAGAAGCGTCCTGCTCCAGCCTCTCCATGGTCACGGTTTCCATCTGCGCCACGGCAGGAGTGGGTCTGGATGAGATGAGTCCTCCAGGTCCTGAGCAAGGCGCCTATCCCAGGGGATTTGGGCAGGACAGGGGCCAAGGAGTGCCCGGAGGAGCCATGCAGGTGAGGGGTGATTGGCTCCGGGGTAGCGAGGACAAAACAGCCAGTGGAAGGGAAGAGCTCAGCCTTTGTCCATGTACCACAGCGTCTGGTTTGCTGGTTGCACACTGTCCCCATCGCCTGCCACTGGTGTCACCGCTCACTGCTGCTCTCTGCTCTCTGCAGGGTCGTGGAGGCCAGCACCCTTCAGCAGGAGAGGCTGCAGGCCATCGCGGTGAGTCCCTGCTCAGGCCAGCGTCCCCATGTCCCCAAGCCATGCCCTGCAGCACATGGGGCAGACACCAGCGGGGAGGAGGGAGCAGGTGCAGGAGAGCTGGTGCAGGTGGTCAGCCCCAGACCGGGGGTCTCCAGCAGCTGAACGAGGATTCAGAATGGCCCGTGCCAGTGTGTCCCTGTGGGGGCTCTTCCTGGGGTGTCAGAGCCAGCATGGCTTGGCTGCGTGGTTGAAACAGGGACAGAGCAAGCAACAGGCAGCTGGGAGATTTAATTAACGAGGCAATGCCTTGACGAGCCCCAAGTGAGGGAAATGAGTGATGATTCCCCCCCCACCCCCCTTCCCCAGGAAGGGCTAAGCATGGTGCTATCCAGCCATGCCCGTCATGGGCACTAGTAATTACATTAATTAGTGAGCAGTCAGGGGCCGAGCTGAGGAACCCCTCCCAGCACAGAGCAGGGCACAGGGCTAGTTAAATCCACTGCTGCCTCATGGTACCCCCCTGCCTACCCCTGCCCCACGGCAGCCCCACTGCCCAGCCCAGCCGGCGACCGGCCCATCTCTGCCGCACAAAGGGCAAATTGTTCTGGACCAGAGGAGAAAGCGCCGGGTGACGCGTCCGGGCTGGGTCTGACTGTGCTGAAACGATCTGGAGCAGCCCCAGGATGGGTGGCGGGGGGGGGCGAGGTAGAGGCCGCGGGGGCTGTTTCCCCCGCGCTGGCAGCTCGCTCAGTGGGGCCGGCCGAGGGGAAGGTGACACTTTGAGAAGGTGAACAGAGCCCAGGCTCTGCCCCAATTTCTCTACACCCTCAGTGCCTCAGTTTGTCCCAGAGAGGGCAGGGACGTGATACCAGGCTTGCTGTGGGGTGTTCCCAAGGCTGCTCTTGCAAACCCCTGTCCCCGAGGGCAGCCCCTTGGTCCCGCTCGTCCCTGCCCGGCGATGCCCGGCCCCCACCCCTTCCCCGCGCCGACCCTGGCTCTGCTGCTCCCGTCCCTCCAGGAGAAGCGGAAGCGTCAGACGGAGATCGAGAACAAAAGGCGGCAGCTCGAGGATGACAGGCGGCAGCTGCAGCATCTCAAGGTGAGGATCCCCCGAGACCCCCAGGCTGCCTCTGCTCCAGAGAGCCCCCGGCTGGGGAGGGCAGGACCGTGACCCCCTTCTGCTCCCCAGTCCAAGGCTCTGCGGGAGAGATGGCTCCTGGAGGGGGCCCCAGCATCTGCCTCCGAGGAGGAAGAGGCCATGAAAAAACAGATGCAGGAGGATGAGGTGAAGACCAAGGAGCTGGAGGAAACCATCCAGAGGTAATGGAGCTGGTGTGGGGCCAGATGTTGGGGTGCAGTTGGAGAGCAAGCACGTCCCTCCAGAGACTCCCTGGGCAGGTGGGTGCTGAGATTCAGCTGGATCCCATGTGCTGGGCACAAGGCAGGGTACGCTGAGCTCGGAGCTGCTGAGAGAAGAGGTGCCCCCATGGTGTTGCTGAGACTCGCCCTGGACCCTGAACCCTGGCTGAGTTCTTGCCAGCTTTCTTCCAGGGGCTGCAGCCAGACCCAGGGCCTGTCCAGCCCTGCGGCCCCTCTGAGCACGGACATCCCCAGCTGTGCTCTGCCTCTGCGTTGGGTATCGGTGGGAGCCACGGGGCGGGGGGCCTCGGGCTGGGATCCCCGGGGGGCTGCTTGGTGCCCAGCACCCGTGGTGGCAGGGTGCTGGCTCTCACGGACTTGTGTGCCCATCGTGGTGGCTCAGCCCTTGGGAAGGGGCAGGGAGGGAGGTTGAGGGGGAGATACCTCAGCCCCTGCCCGGCCTCCTTGTCTCTGGGCAGCCGCAGGCGGGGGCCCGGAGCCCCGGCTCGGAGGTGTCCCGGCAGCGCAGCAGGAATGCAATCAGTCACGGTGGTGCCGCTAATTACCGAGCATCGGTGCAGAGAGGGGTCAGGCACGAAGGGGCCTTTGTGTCCGGCTAATGGCGCGGTGCATTCCTCTGCCGGCGCCGTGTGAGGAGCCCGGGGGACTCTGCCGGGGGCAGCTGCCGCCGCGCCAATCCATGGGGACTCCGTGGACTTCTGCTGCATCCCAGTGGGGTTGTGCTGCCAGGCCGGTGGCTGAGAACAGGAGTTTGCCCTCGTGGAAAGCTCAGCCAGGTTTTGGGCGATACGTGCGGGAGCAGAACAATGATGGAGCAGCCTTGCTCTGGCCACCAAGTGAGGGCCTGCCCAGTACCCACGGCAGGGTCTCTGCCATCCACTTGGTGCTGAACCCATTGGCTTTTCCCCTGCAAAGAGACAGTGACAGCCATGCCAGAGTCTGTCTGTCCCTGCACCTTGTGAGCCCAGGGGACAATCTGTGTCTCCCCTCTTCCCTGCGCTGTGTTGCTGGCCTGTGTTCACAGGTCTGCTGTGGCTGCCTGCACCACAGTTACCTGACCCACACTCCCCTCAGCCTCTCAGCCCTGACTCTCCCTGCAGGCTGGAGAAGGAGCTGGAGACGCTGGAGAACAGCAGCTCAGTGGCTTCTACCAAGGAGAACCTGGCAGAGGCAGCAGCCAAGGAGGAGAAGGCTGAGGCCGTCCCCAATGCGCAGAAGGTGGGCACGGCTGCTGGCCATGGGCAGGGCTGCCAGCAGTGGGGTCAGGGTCCCCGGCCCTGGTGGGGGTGGTGGGTGTGTGGGTGGTGGGTGTGCAGGCAAGGGGTCTGTGGCGGGTCCAGCAGCTCCTATAACCTCTCCCTTCTGTTTTTCAGAGTCCCCTGGGCACAGTTAAGGGTAGGTGAATCCTGATCCCCTTCAGCCGTGGTTCAGCGCCAACCATCCCCTCCTGCTGCCCTGAGGCTGGGGCCAGATGGGTGGGGAGTGCCAGACAAGAGCCCTGTCCCCATGTCCCCTCCCGGGCAGTGGTGCCTTGCGGCGGGGGAGCCCGTCCCAGGTGCCAGCCATGGGGGGACACGCTGCCCTCCCCGGGGCCTGACCCATGGGCATGCCAGGCAATCGTTACGGCTCAGGCGGTCATCTCTCCTCTCCATCTCCAGCCGACAAGAGGGTCTCCAGCAGCCCCATGAAGGCAGTGGAAGGCACTGACATGATGAAGGCGGGTAGGTGCCCACTGCCCTGGGAGGAGCGCTCCTTCCGGGCTGCTTCCCCCTCCCCTCCGCACCGCCCTCGGCTCGCTGCCACCGCAGCCGCTCCCCGCCGTGCCGCTCGATGCCTTTCCAAGCCCGGGGCAGAGAACATCCGTCATCGCAATCACAGGGTTCGGTTTTGCTTCCACCCCACAGTTGGTTCGTGGCTCAGGGCCCCTCCACCTCAGCCACGTTCCATGTTTCTGCTCCAGTTTCATCCTTCCCGCTCTGTTTGCAGCTTCTCTGCGCAGGGGTGAGGCAGCAGAGTGTCAGCTGCCAGCACGGCTGACCCTGTGCGAGGTCCCGGGGCCGCTGCCACAGAGAGCTATGGGGCACACGGGGCCAGGCTGCCTGAGCTGGGGGGGCTGCAGCCGGCCCTGCTGCTGGAGGGGTTTGCTCTGGTTTGGGGCAATGGCTCACACCAGACCATGGCACCAGCATGTGGCAGAGCCTGTCTTGGGACCCTCAGAACTAAGCACCATGCACAGGGCTGAGGGGAGCCCGCTGCTGGCAGGGACTGGCTGGGAGTGGAAGGAGAGATGCCAAGAATCACCTGTCCCATGGGGGCAGAGGGGCTGTCCCAGCAAAAACACCCTCAGTGGAGGTTGCACCTCCATGAGCATGAACCTGGCTCCCAGCCTGGGCCTCACAGCCAGCACGGCTCACTGGCTGGACAGATGGACATGGCTCAGCCCGAGAACCACAGCAGCCGTGGAGGTAAGGTGATGCCAGCAGCACCAGGATGGCAACGGTCCCACAGGTCCCGGGAGGAGGGATGTGCCGGGGGTGTCACACCCGCCTCTGCCATTCATCGCTCCTCGCTGCCGCCTTGCTAACACCGCTGAGCCCTGCTGAGCCCTGCTGAGCACCACTGAGCCCTGCTGAGCCCTGCTGAGCACCACAGCGCTACCGCCACACGCCGTCCCACCGCCGGCCGCGGAGCAAGGGACGGGGAGGGCCGGGGCCGCCGTAACGTGCGCTGTCCTCTTTGTGTCCCAGCCATGTACTCGGTGGAGATCACAGTGGAGAAGGACAGAGTGACTGGGGAGACCAAGGTCCTGTCCAGCACCACCATGCTCCCGCAGAACCACTGTCTGCAGGGGGTCAAAGTGTACGAGGATGAGCTGAAAGGTACGGGCCAGCCCGCGCCGCTGGCCAGTGGCAGGAGCCAAGGGCAGGGGACCAGGGAGCGGCCATTCGAACATCCCAGCGGGCACCCAGCAGGGTGAGGAAGTGCAGGGGCTGCTTCTGACAGCTTTACCAGCTCTGTGAGGGCAATCCCGCACCGGCCCCGGTCCGGTGGATCACAGGATCGTCGTGGCAGCATAGTGTGGATGGTCCAGATGGGCCTGCCTTGGTTTGCACATCGTGACCCTGCACTGCTGGAGAGCAGAGAAGAGGATCTGTTGTGTCCAAGACTCAGGAGCCTGTCCTGTGGGCAGGGAATGTGCACTAGCACCACGTTGGCCTGTCCCACAGGCTGGCAGTGGGGAGCACGGCTGACAGGTGTGGTAGAAGTGCAGCAGTAGGGGCTGGTCCCTGCCTGCAGCTCCTGCTTTTGGGAACATCTGGGAACCCTCTCCAAAGGGCCTGGTGAAACCCAAGTGACCATTGTGGTGGCAAGGACCAGCGATGGAAGTGGGGCGTCTTACTAGGAACTGTGGTGGCCGAGTGGACTGACTGCCTCTTCAAGGAAAACGCAGCGCAGGGCTCCCATTCAACCCCCTCCACGTGGCCATGGCCATGCTGGCCCTGCCAGGCTGGTCACCGTCCCTTACTCACTGGCTGCCCACTGAGGAAGTGCCACTGACCATCGTGTCATGCCTCAGATGGAGTGGAAAACACAACAAGCCCTTGGCCACTCTGGCCACGATGCACATCTCTGCCTCCAGTGCCACGAGCAGCCGGCACAGCGCACCGGGGTGGGAGAGCCCCGTCTCCTCCGGGCGTGGGGCCACCAGGTGCAATGGTCCTGGTGGATGTGGCAGGAGGGGGTGGGAGCAAGGTGGGGCAGCAACTGCTGAGCATCACTGGGGTCTCGGAGGTGGCAGTGGTGACCTGCCGCAAAGCGTCACGTCAGCCCCGGCCGAGCCGAGCGCCAGCAGACGCCGTCCCGCCACGGGCAGCTTGGCTGGCTGTCGGTGGCCTGGCGAACGGCCGCGGCTCCCGCAGGGCTCGCTGAGCCTGAGGCTTCGGGAACAGCTCCTTGCGTTGGGCTTTTATTTCGGTCTCCCCGGCTGCTGTCAGGCATGAGCCAGGTGATGAGAGAAGGTCTGGCAGCGGCTCTGCTGAGGGGAGGGTTGGGATGCTGTGGGGAGTCCCAGCCTCAGTGGCAGGACCATCGAAGAGGGGAAGGGGCTGCTCCCTGACCACACAGGAGGCAGGGCTGAGTGGGTCATGCCAGCAGGAGCTTTGCCAGGTCATCTTGCGCCCTCATCCCGAGCCCCCCTCACCCTCCCTCCTCTTGTCCCCACAGTGGTGCACGCGGTGAGCGCCGAGGATGGGGCCCTGCAGAATGGGGCCCACCCCCTCAGCTCCTCCGAGGTCGATGAGCTCCTGCACAAGGCGGATGAGGCCACCCTGAGCGAAGCCGCCGGGCGCCAGACCCCAGCCAAGGCTGGCAAGGGGGGTGGCAGTGCCCCGGGCAGCCAGAAGCCGACGCCACGGCGGGAGATCACGGGGCTGCAAGCGAAAGTGCCACCGGGCGAGGGGACAGAGCCCAGCCAGGAGCAACCCGTCACCATGATCTTCATGGGCTACCAGAATGTGGAGGATGAGAACGAGACCAAGAAAGTGCTGGGGCTGGAGGGCACCATCAAGGCTGAGCTGGTGGTGATTGAGGACGCCGAGAGCAAGCCAGAGCCGGCGCACAAGGACCACACGCCACCCAACGGCACCGCGCTGGAGCCGGCGGCTGCCCAGCCGCTGGGCGAGGAGGGTGCGGGTGGGCAGAAGCCGGGTGCCAACGCCACAGACGCCAAGGAGGCCGAGCAGGAGACAGACGTGAAGAAGCAGCGCTGCAAGTGCTGCACGGTGATGTGAGCCCCCGCTGAGCCCCCTCCGCCCCGGCCCCTGCTCGCCAGGCCCGGCACACCGGGCTTCCCCCCCCACCGGACACGGACCCTCTTTCTGCAGAACCGGGGACATCCAACATGGTGCCAACGGGGCCGCAGCGGGCAGCAGCGAGCGGCGGCCGTGGCAATGCTCGCCCCATCTGCCCGATGTCAGCCCCGCGCCGCCCCCCACCAGCGCTGCCTGTGGTATTTATTAGTGACCCCACTTGCCCCACAGTGCGCCCACCCCACCACGGCCCGGCCTCATCCCCACCTGCCACCGGCACCGGGGCCTTTCCCCCTGTCATCGACATTGTCCCACCCGCTGTCGGAGGATGGAGCCGCCGGGCAGGGGATCGGAGGACGACACTGTGTCCGTAGATGACTCCCCGGGAGCCGCCACCAGCGGGACCCACTCTTGGCCCAGCCCACGGTGGGCACTGGACCCAGCCCCGTGCCAGCCCCTCCCTCTGTGCCTCCATCATCTGCTTCTCCAGCGGGGAAAGGCCTGGGTCTGCTCCCCCCTGGCTGCCCATGGACATCTCTGCTCCATCTCATGTCCCCATCCCTGCGGTCCCGGGCTCCCCATGCCCTCAAGGACAGAGCGGGTCCAGGCAAGGGAAGGGCATTGAGGGCCCCTCCCTGATACTCAGCTGTGGTAATGGCTGGGGCCACGTGGGGCTCCTGCAGGGTCAACCCAGCCTGTCCCCAGGCCTGCTCTGCTCCTCCTGGGCTCAGCTCCACATCTTGGAGCCTCTCACTCTGGTGCTGGGCAGTGACAGGAATTCCTCTGTCTCAGCTGCCAGCTCTGCCAGCCGAGGGGGCTGAACTGTGCTATGGCCGGTGCTCGTGTCCTCCTGGGGCAATGGCAGCGAGGGAAGGGGAACTTGGGGGGCCCGGCCTTGTGAGGCAGGAGTGGGATGGGGGTCCCGTGTTTCCTCGTGGCAGCAGGAGTGTGGCCCAGCATCCCATCCCCTTCCTGTCTCTGCTCCTCAGCAGCGGCAGCTTTGCAGAGCCGCGTTCTGGGGTCCCGGGCTGCAGCATTGGGTCTCCCAGGGCAGTGGGACAGCCCAGTTCCCCCCAGTACTGGCACTGGGAGCTGCCAGGGGTCCGCTGTTCCACAGAGAGCAGCCTCCCTGCTGCCCCACCCTGCACCCCAGCCCTTCAGTGGGGATTTCACCACCAGCACCAGCGTTTTCTCCCCACTGAGACCAACTGGGGCAGGCGGGGAGGGCCCCATGGTTTTTGGCATCCAGTGCCCACATCAGCTGCCCCTGAGCTGCAGCGGGCGGGCTGGCAGTGCCCAGACACTTGTCCAGGAGCTTTGGCAGGGTGCAGCCACCAACCAGGGATCCTTGATCGAGTGTGAGAGGGTTCCTGCTGCTGTGAGGCTGGGCAAGTCCCCAGGGATCCCCCAAAACATATGCGGAGCAGCATCCAGGCTGCCCAGGACACCAGTGGTCGAGCAGCCAGGGATGGGGCTCAGCTCCCCCAAGGATGGGCCTTCCTTCCCCCACCTTCCCCTTGTGTGAGCAGTGACACCCCCCTGTCCCCATGACATCCCAGTTGTTCCCCAGTTACCACCCAGGCTGCAGTTTTCCCCCCAGCAGAGTCATTGCAAGGCTGGGGGAGAGGGGGAGGGCTCGTGGTGCCACCCCTGTCCCGAGCCCCAGCCAGGCGCCCACAGCCTCTGGGGGAGGCAGAGATGGGGAAGGGGGGGCTTCGGGAGGGCACTGCCAGGGGAAGGGGGGGCCTCTCCTGTCCCATCCACTGCTGGGCATCACTGGAGCCCCATTGCTGCAGAGCAGGGCACGGGCTGGGTGCCACAGGGCATCTGCCTCCGTAGTCCTGGGGGAAATGTCACCTCTCGCCACCCCACGTCAGGGGCTAACACCACCCACCCCATCCCACCCTGGGCCCCGCAATCCCCCCAGCCCCAAGCTGGGGCTCCCTCCCGCCCTTGGCACCCCCTGCCCCTCGGTTGGCTTTGATCCCCAGCCCAGTCTGGCCCCTGAGGCGGCCGGGAGCAGGACCAGGCCCCGGGGCTGGGGTGTGAGAGGAGCGGGCGGTGGGCCTGGCATTGTCCCCGCCCTGTCCCACAGCCCTCGTGTCCCCTGCCCGGCTCTGCTGAAGTGCACTTCCCGTGCCCCTGAGCTTTTCACTTGTGCCGAAGCCGTTTGAATTCCCTTCCCTTCCCCATCCCATCCCCTCCACCCCCCCGTTGTTTGTAAAACACCCAAACCGAGCAAATAAACTGTGTGAACAACCAGCCTGGAGCAACCGATGGGTTGGAGGAGGCTGGGCTGGGGATCCTGGGAGGATGGGGATGGAAAGTTTGGGATGGGGATGTTAGGGATGGACTCTGCTGCTCCCTCCTTGTATGGGCAGAGGATGTGGGGAGAAAGGGGTGTGTGGGACCCAGGATTCTGGGAGGAAAGGCATGAAGGGTGATGCCAGGTAAACGGGACCTGGCAGCCCAGTTTCCTGGATGCCCCCCTGGTCCCATCACCCTGTGGTTGTGGGCCTCTCTCCATCCTCAGGGTGGTGCAGGTCCTGCTTCTGCCCAGGGCCAGGATTCCAGGGCTCTTTCCTGGGGTGGTGGGGCCTCAACCCTGCCTGGTGCCAGCCTGGGTGCCAGCACACGCCCTGCGGCGGGTGTGGAGTGCTCCTGGCTCCTTGGCATCACCTGTGGACTTTGGCTCAGCCCCACGGTAAAACAGGCTCCGCTCACCTGCCCGGAAGCGCAGAACCGCCTGGCAGCCGCAGCGCACCAGCGTCCCCAGGCCAGCCAGTGCCAGCCCGGAGCAGGAACGAGGGCACCAAGGGGCTGGGCAGGGGGTAAGTGGGACCCCCAGCACCCGCAGCTGGGGTCAGCCGGGGTCTGTCTGACACCAGTGCCGTGCTTGGGCAGCAGCGGGGCCGGGAGAGGCTTCCTGGTGGGAGCGGGCTCCAGTGGGGGGCAGAGAGGACGGGGACAGGGATGTCCCACCACAGCCACCGGCGCAACGCAGGGCTGAGCGTCCTGGCACAGCATCGCCCGCTCGGCTGTGACACCCCGTGCCAGGAGGGAGGGCAGTTCTGGGCACTGGCGATGTTGCCAACTCCACTGGGATCCAGCCAGATCCAGGCACCAAGGGCACCAAGGACACTGTGCCACAGTCCTGCCTTTATCTTGGCAGGTGCCAGAGGTATCCAGACCAGGGGCAGGGTCGCGTGTCCCTTAGGGAAGGAGGGAGCTGCCCTGCTGTGAGGAGGTGGGGCTGGCAGTGCCAGGGCTGCTGTGGCAGCGAGGGCACCCTCGTGTGCAAACACGAGGTTATCGGCGGGGAGGCTCCGCGCTGTGACAGGAGAGCCCGAGCTGCTCCTGGCACGTTCACTCAGGGCTCCTCTGCCATGTCCCTCCCCTGGGGCTAACAGCTGCCCTGGGGCACAGGGTGGGGGGTGAGCCGGACATCCAGGCTCTCGCTGTAGCTTCAGGGCTCCTCAGTGCCGTAGCTCACTCATGGAGGGGCAGATAGCGCCCGGAGGAAGGTCTGTGGCTGCATGGCCACACCACCGTGCCGGTGTATTGAGGCATGGGCACGTTGGTGCATCGGGGCATCAGTGTGTGCCACGGATCGGGGCCAAGGGCAGCCCCCTGGGCATGGGACCAGCTGCAGCAGGGTGACGGCAGCACAGGAATTTGGGGACAGGGCACTGAGCCCAACGCGGTTCTTGGAATTCCCCACGGTTCTCTGCTGCTGAGCTTATCACGGCCTCGCAGCCACCCTCCCGCATCCCCCACACCCCACCGCTGCCACCCCGGCCACGCCCCGGCGGACGCAGCTCAGCTGAGTGCCCCGTGTGGCCTCCCCGGGGCATGGGGACCCCTGCCCTGCCAGCTCCCTGGACAGTAAGTGCAGCGTGGTGGGGGGCGAGGGCAGCACCGGACACTGGGTGGACGCTGTGTCCCCCCGCCTTGGAGGGCCCGCTGCCCACGCAGGGATGGTGGCAGTGAGGGGGTGCAGTGAGGGCTGGTGCTATCTGGGGCTGGCACTGTCTGGGGTGGGCAGCGGAGGGACGCTGGACCCATGCTGGGATGTTCGTGTGCATCAGCCGGTCTGGGGGCAGCCCTTGGCTCAGGGTGGGCACGGGGTGGGTGCACTGCAGCTCCGTAGCCCTGTGCAGAACCCCTGAGATGGGGGGACCCTGGAAAGCGCCCCAGATGTCTCTTTATGGTGGGGGTCACAGGCCAGACTGGAGGGTGCTGCAATGTCATCTGCTCTACCCAGCACCTCCCATGGTGCTTGGCTGGGCCGGGGGCAGCCCAGCATGGGGGAGGCAAGCCCGAGACCCCCAAGCCCTTGCAGTCCCACAGCCCCAGACAGAGCTGAGGGAGGTAGAATGTTTTGGGTGCAGCTCTGGGAGGGGCCGTTCCGCTTGCGTGGAGCCGGCCGGGAGCCCTGATAACAGCCCAGCTGCTTTCCCTGTCCCTGCTCCCCTCCTGTGCCGGCCGCCAGCGCTCCCCGGTGAGGGGGTCCCCTTCGAGCCGGGACTTCGTCCCCCCCAAACATGGTAAGAGGCGTGGGCAGATGGTGTTCATTATCCAGGTCACTGGGAGCAACAAAAGAGCAAGAGTGAATCACAGCTAGGGGAATTAACAGGGAAATTTCAGCCGGGTACAGCTTCAGGCAGAGAGGCTGAGCCACCGGGGCTGGGCAGCAGTTCCAGCGCCGAGGCATCGCCTGGGGCTGGCCAGGATGTCCCAGCTAATGAGACCCACGTGCTCCTGCCCCAGGAAAGGTTTAAAAAAAGCTCCTGGCTGGGGCCCAGCCCCACTTGCTTTGTGGGAGGATGGTGCATCCCGGGAGGGGTGGCGGTGAGCAGGGGAAGCTCGGTCACCAGTGTCGCTGCAGGAAGAAGGCACGCACAGAGTGCTCTCATCCTGGGGATGAGCCAGGATGCTCCGGATGCAGGGAACACCGGGCACCTGCCTCTGTCTGGGCGAGCCTCACCCTGAGCTGTGCTTGCCAGTACCATGGCCCTCAGGCTCTGGTCTGCCCCTGCTATCACCGAGGCCTTGCTCCAATTTTGCTGCATACTTCCAGGAGGCCAGGAGTGCCCGGGAGTGGTGCCCAGCCGTGACACACCCTGACCTGCTAGGACTCACAGGAGCCCAGCCAGGAGCTGTGACAGGTGACAGCAAAGCCGTGGCTAAACCTTGGCAGATAGTGGCACAGGACATGGTGCTGGCTCCAGGCGTGCCCGGCTTGTCCGCGGGTGACATGTGTGTCACCAGTTCTGGAGCCAGGAATGGCATCTGTGATGTGGTGGCAGCCGCTGTCTCATGGGGGACCCACCTGTGCTGCCCCTCCCTGTCTGGCACACGCTGTTCCAGCCAGCTCTGGCCCAGCCAGCACTGCAGGACTGACCCTGAGGCTGGGGCTGCTCACTCCTGCCCTGTGTGCTAGGGGGGTTAAAGTCTCCTCGTTTTATGAGCCATGAAACCATTTTTATGACCCCGCTGTTTCTAGAGCTGAGCTATTTGGAGGCTCCTTTCGGTAAACGCACGAGGAGATATTCCAGGCAGGGCTGACCCAGGAGCTGGCACTGCCTCTCCCTCCAGTGCTGCCCGGGACTGGAGGTCCCTCTCTGCCCTGTGCACGTGGAGAGGCCGGAGGCTGTCCATGCTTGGAGTGGTGCCCAGCTGGATGTGGCGTCACCAGGAGCTTGTGGCTGAGGTCTTGCTGCCTGTGGTGGTGCAGGCAGCACTGACTGCCGGTGGCAGGTTTGGCTGTGCTCCCTCAGAGCCTGGCCAGGCTGGAGGACACAGGTGGGATGGGCTTCTGGGCTCTGTGGTAGTTCCTGTTGGGAATGGTGCTTTGTGCTGTGGCTGCTCCTGCCCCACACGGGGCAGGCTGGTGTGACAGTGTCTGTCCCACGCCGAGGACAGCGGTACCAGGCTGGGAGAGGGGCTGCACTCCAACCTCTGCTCCTTCTGCTGCTCTTAATGGCTGCTCTCCCCTCCTGCTTGCAGGGCCAGTCACGTCCAGACCCTTGGCCTCCGCTGAATTGGGACTCTGAGGGTGACCTTGAAGCTGAGCAGTGGCCCCTGTCTGGGACAAGGTTGGCAGAGAGGTGACTCTTCCCAGGAGATGGACAGAGTCACCAGGCACCTGGTGTTCCAGCTCCCACAGGCCTCGCACAGGCACGACTCGCTGGCAGACCTGAGGGCCAGCAGCGACGATGATGTGTTTGGCTCCGTTCAGCACAGCACCCAGAGGGTGGAAAATGGCTACAGCTGGAAAAGGAGGTCCCAGTCACCCTCATATTTCCTGGAGGGTGGAAGAGATGTCTGGACCCCATCCCCGGAGAGGGAATCCAAACTAGAGGTGGTGAAATCGGGAAGCCTATATGACCTCCGGGCTTACAAGGGCGAGAGGAAACCCTCAAAGCTCTATGATGACGAGGAGCAAGACCTGTACAGGGTCCCTCCACCCAACATCTCACGTGAGAAAGCCAGGGAGCTCGAAGATGAGAGGAAAGAGGTCATCCGGAGCCAGGTGATGAAGAAGAGCTCCACCATCGCAGAGAGGTGGAGCTCCATGGATGAGCTGAGCTCCATCACCACCGGTGTGGGCAGCCAAGGTGAAGGCAGGCACACAGGCGGTGTCCCCACCAGCTTTGCCATCTGCTTTGACAAACCTTCCCCAGGCAGAGCTGCAACGCCCGTTGACCCTGAGAATGTCGACACAGAGCAGATCAACTTCTCTGCGGCTCGGCAGCAGTTCCTGATGCTGGAGAAGAGCAGCCCGGGCTCATTTTTCAGCCCAGGGCAGCAAGCCGTGTCCTCAAGGCCAGAGTCGGTGACAAAAGTCTCCAGGGAAGAGTGGTACAGCCCTGAGATGGCCACAAAGGCTACGAGAGGCTACAGCAGTGCTGGTGCATCAGGCCAGAGCAGGACAGACAAGAGCATTTACCAGGTTTATGGTGTGTCCTCATACAAGACACCCGAGAAGGAGGAGGTTTCTGCTCCCAGAAAGGCTCACGTGGAAAGGTCGTATCCCATTGGGAAGACGTCCATCCTGACCAAAGCATGGTCCAGAGAAGACCTGGACTCTGGCTTGGGTGAGATGTATAATGAAGCCACTGCAGGTTATGCCAGTGATGGAAGCACCTCCAACGAGACCTTCAACGTGGATCTGAGGGCCAGCAGCAATGGGCTGGGCAAGGAGACGAGGGTCAGCAACGAGACGCCCATTGAGCGGGAGATCCGCATGGCAATGGAAAGGGAGGAGAACCTCTGGAAGGAAAGGGGAATCCAACGGCTGACCTCCAGCAGTGAGCTGGTGGAGATTGAGGCCAAGCCTGTCCTCAACATTCACGCGTCTCCTGGCCCAGGCAGGAAAGGGAAGGACAGAGGCCGCGCTTCCCTTTACGTCCAGAGGGAAATTGAACAGGAAACGAAGCGTGAGGAAGATCTGAAGAGGCAGGGGAGGCTGCTGGGGGCGTATGACAGGGGGACGCAGCAGGAGCTGCAGGAGCGCAGAAAGGTGTTCGAGCAGGAGGAAGCCCCCCCGCAGAAGCCCACTCCCCTGAAGCAGGCAGAGGAGAGGAGGAGCTGGGTTAAAGAGTTTGTGGTCGAGCAGCCCTCGAGCCCCAGCCCCGTGGAAGACACCAGGGCTGAGAGAAGCATTCCCAACTACACAGCAAGCATCGCCCACTTCCAGCTGTCCCAGCCGCGCTTCGCCGCCAGTGAGAGGAGCTGGGAGCAGCCCTTGGTGTCTCAGCACGCTTCCGCCAGCGCCAGCAAATGGGGGAGTGAGGATTCCTGGGGAGGAAAGCTTCCCGGCTCCACCCCGAGCCCCGCCAGCACTGCTGTCCTGCCCAGAGAGTACTTTTCCCTCTCCTGGAAGCCCAAGGTGTCCTTCGTGGAGGACATGGGGACACAGAGCCCGCTGCGGAGGGAGGACGGCCGCGAGGAGCAGTACCGGCTGCGGACATGGAAGCCCCAGACGTCGGCGCTGATCGAGGAGGAGATCCGGAGCGACTTGCAGAGGGAAGAGGAGCTCCAGGAGCAGCGGCGGCGGCAGCGGCTGACGGACACCTACAGCGATGGTGCTCCCCAGGAGGGCTCCCGCTCTCGGCACAGCTCTGGTAAGGGAGCAGAGGGACAGGGTGGCAGAGAAATGATTTGGTGGGATGCCTGTAAGGACTCCTCTGTGCTGGTAGTAAGTTGTCCTGGGAGAACTTGATACCAGCACACTGGAGCTAGCAGGAGAACTGCTGCTGAGGAGGGATAGGCTCTGCAGGATTCCAGAGCTGCTCAGGTCTCAATGAGTTTGTGTCACGTTACAGCAGCAAACAGGGCTGGAAGGGCCCAGAAGGGCCCAACTAATGCATTTCACCCCTTGTTCCTGCAGTCCCTGGCTGGGGCCCAGGCATGGGGTCCTGGCTGTGACCAAACCTGCTGGACCTGCCACGGAGGCAGGTTTGGGGCAGGACCCTGACACTCCTGTGGGTCTCCACCCCCTGGGAGTGAAACTGAGGTCCCTCACCCCCCAACACTCTTTCAAAGCTGCCTCAGGTGCCAGTGGCAACTACTCGGTGTCCGGGTCTCCTGCCTCCTCTCCTGCCCCACACCAGACGGGGATCCTGGGGCTGATCTCATCCTTCACCCCGCTGAGAGTGACCAGTTCCTCCCAGGGCAGCGCAGAGACCCTCACCCCTGACTCATCAGGTTCCAGCCCCTTCGAGGAGCGGAGGAGGAAGGCGAAGGAGGATGGAAAGGTGAACATGCCCACCCTGCTTGTGCCAAATGGTTGGGGGGCTTGAGCCCAGGGGAAGACTGGTGGCTCTGGGGCTGGAGGTCGCTGTTCCTGACTCCCACCTGGAGCTCGAGATCCAGCTGCTCAGCTTGGTGGGAGACCCGGTGGTGGTGGCACCACTGAGGGGCCATGTGAGCCCCCCTGGGCAGCGCTTGCTGTTCAAGGCTGCCAGCACTGGGTGGGACTGGAGAGGAGCAGCAGCTTCCTCCTCTGGGGGATCCTGGCCTCGACTGTTCCCCCAACCCCAGGGAGGGCATGACTGCATGTGCTGCCTTCTCTTGACTCTCCTGTGCCCCCCCGGGGGCCGGATCCGGCCGCCTCTGGATATTCCCCTGCCAGGCTGCCATTATCTAATCGTGTTTTCCTCTTTCCACAGTACGCAGGCATTGAACCCGTTGACAAGGTCAACACAGAGGTAAAGCCCTTCATGAACACGGGGGCTCTGCTCGCGCTACCCTGACACCTCCCGCATTCCCTGGCTCCCCTCACCCCTGAAGGCTTGCGGGATGGACCGGGGTGGACAGGATGGTCCTGGCTGCCATGGGGCCACGGGCACCACTTGGGTGGCCACTGAGTCGGGCAGAGCGGGTTAGGGAGCTGGCGGGGGGGACAGCTCAGCAAACCAGACCGTTACGAAAGTCTCTTCTTTATAAAGATCCTGCATGTTCTGGTCTCTGCAGGTGGTGGAAAGCACCCGAGTGTTTCGCCACAAGAGTGTCATGGCCCAGCGTTGGGAGGCCGGGCAGTACGTCCGGGATGAGGACTGAGGGACCCCTGGGTCAGGGGCTGGCCCTGCTCACAATCAGCTGATGCATGACCTAAATACTTGATCAGTTCCACCTTTGGCCATCGCAACAATCAGAGATGTGTATCCTGCAAATCAATCTGGTTTATTGTTAAATTGATAATCCTTCCATGCAATAGATCAGCTCCTTCTTCCTCCTCCCTTTTTTTGTCTTAAGAGGGGAAAAATTGGATCAGTATCTTTTTAATCACTTCCGCCTGGAGCCAGCCAGGTGAAATCACCAAGTAATTCACTTTGCCCTTTGGGAGCTATGTCTCAGGCTTACGAAAAAGCTGTTTTATTTCTCAGTGGTTTAGGTTTTTAAGTACCGCAAGGCTGAGCGTTGCCTTAAGGGTACCTGGACTGAGGCCTCTGGATCAGTGTTCCCGTGGGACTTGGGAATCAACATTGGTTTAACTCCTGTGATCCATGGAGATGCAGCAATGGAATATAAATATATATATATAAATGCTGTTTATTTTGCTAATTTATTAAAGAGTTGTTGTACTCTCTCGGTCTTCCAGGCCTGTTCTGTCCACTTGCTCCACTGGTTTTGCTCCACTGTTTCAGAGGAGCCCCCACAGCTGGGATGCGAGGCTGGGGCCGGAGCCTTCCGGGGGCTGCGGCTGGGGGGGGATCCCAAAGACTGCTGGGCTCGGGGAGCGCCGGGGTCCCACCGGACGGGCCTGGGAGCACCCGGGGCCGGCGGCCCCGGCGCGGGGTGGGGCTGGCACTGGAGGGTGGCACCCGAGGATCGCACCGGGTGGGCTTTAACGTCCCGTCCCGTTCGGCACCAGCCGCGCCGCGGGCCGTGCCCGACCGCCCGCCCCCGCTAGGGGGCTCCCGGGCAGCGCCCCCGGACCCGCCGGGACCCCGGTACCGACCCCACTCCGCCAGCGCTGACGGGGGTCCCGGTACTGACCCCCCGGAGACCCGGACCCTGCTCCGCCAGGGCTGACGGGGGTCCCGGTACTGACCCCCCGGAGACCCGCACCCTGCTCCGCCAGCGCTGACGGGCGGCCCGGGACTGACCCCCCGGAGACCCGCACCCGGCTCCGCCAGCGCTGACGGGGGTCCCGGGATTGACCCCCCGGAGACCCGCACCCGGCTCCGCCAGCGCTGACGGGGGTCCCGGTGCGGAGCCCGGCCCCGCTCGGCGGGCGCTGACCGGGGATTTCCCCGGTGGAGCCCCGGGGAGCCGGGAGGTGCCCAGGTGCTGTGACNTGACGGGGGTCACGGTGCGGAGCCCGGCCCCGCTCCGCGGGCGCTGACCGGGGATTTCCCCGGTGGAGCCCCGGGGAGCCGGGAGGTGCCCAGGTGCTGTGACAGGTCGGAGAGGGCAGATGGTGCAACCTGTTCTTCCAGTCAGCAGCCGCTCGCTCCCGAGCCTTGGGCGTGGGCCGAACCGACCAGCGACGGGGAGGAAAGAGCCCGAGCCGGGGTGGTCTCGAGGGTGTGGGGGAAGCCCGGCCCGCCGGGGAGCAGAGGTGTGACCGCGGCCGGGTCACCCGGGACCGGCGGGACCCTCGGGACAGCTGCTCAGTCGTGGTGTCATGGCGATGCCACCGGTGCTCTGAAGCACGAGGGGAGCCTGCAGACGCCCTCCAACACTTGAGTCTGTCTTTTTTTGTCTCTTCAAACGTCCTTAAGTTACTTCTTGATGTTAAATTGGTTGAATGAGACCAATTCTGGCAAAGAGCTCGACCCCTAAGGCTTGGTTTGACACCATGGAGACGGCTCATAGGGCTTCAAAGGGCCCAAAGCTCTGTGCCACCGGGCTGGGAGCAGGGGAGACTAAGCACAACAGGGAACACACCAGTGTTCCAGGAAAACATCACCTGCTGTTCAGACACAGACAGACAGGACTGAATTAAAGGTTCTTTTATTTGGCTCTGTCAACAATGCAACCAACAACCTGACTGAGCTGTAACAGGCACTAAACAGCCCTGGAGAAGCTAAGCAGAGCTGAGCACATCGCTCAGTGCCTTTGTGGAGTTGTGTTTTGCACTCCAGGGAAACCACTTACCATAAAACCTTTCAACATTGTCAGGCACGTTAAATAACTTCTTAAAACAGCCACAACTTCTTCAATCTATTAATCTTTCCCTAAGGGAAATGACCTGAACCGAGTGAGAAGCGTTCCTGCAAGGCTGGGATCAGCAGCATCATCGTTCTCCTCATGTCGCTCATCCTTCCCTGCACGGCTGTGCCCCAGGCTGAGCTGTGTGGGGTGTCAGCCCCAAAATGCAGGTGCAGCTGACGCTCCTGGCCAGGCTCTGCCATCCTTGAGCCTTCTCTATATCAGCACTGGTCGTTTCTAACAGCATTGACTGTGCGGTAGAACATTAACTTGTTTGGCAAATGTGAAACTGAAGATTCTCATTAACTCACTGAATTATCAAATCCAGAAACAGGAACAACAACAAAGGAACTTCCCTGAAAGCCAAGGCGCTGTAGATCTGTAGGTACCTTCAGTGCCAAGGTGAAGCCCAGCAGAAGGACGTTTGTTCTCCACCTACACCAAATAGTGCGATAAGATTCTGTTCCAGAGCAGCCTTGGAGTGGTTTAAGGGGCAAAGCCAAAGGGACACCTCTATTTCCTGGTCTTCCTTACGGCTCCACTGACTTCCTGGGTAATAACTTTCAAGATCTTCTCCATTTTGGCTTTTGTCAGTGCCTTCCTGCAGTACCACACGTTGTCCCAGACAGAGCACAGTGACTTGGGAGACAGGTAAAGAGGGTGGTTGTCATTCAGCATGTCTGGTGGCCTCCTCCTGGCATACTCCTTGTAACTGGCGACTGGACAGTTCTCTGGATCCTCGGGCTTGGCAAAGAGCCGTGGGCTTAGCTGCCCTTCGTTTCCCTCGGGGCTGAGGTCATCCTTCCACTCCAAGTACTCCACCTCTCCTTTGGTCTTTCTCAGCACCACCTGTCCCCAGTACAGCTGGCGGTGGTGGGTGCTTGCCCCAAACGCCCTAATGAGATTGGTGAACATGAGGTGCAGCAAGCCCTGAGGGTGCGTCTTGCTTAAAATTCCCTTCTTAAGAAGGTTTTCCCTATCTTCATCTGTCAGGTTCTCCACAACACTCCACTCTTCCTCCTTCTCCTTTTGCAACAGGTACCAACGCTTTAATTTATAGGCTTCCTTAGAGGCTCTGAACTCTGGCCCTCTCAGCATGTTGTACTGGTAGTTGTGGGCCTTGAGGTATCGATTGATGTTGTGCTGGAAGAAGCTTAAGGAACTGGAAGAAAAATCCATGCCATTCTGTCTCTTGGCAGAGCTGAAGAACGAGACCAGGTAGTGGTCAAGGTCCGCAGGAGGCAGCGTGTGGATCTTGCGCGTCTCGGAGGGGTGCTGCAACTTCAGCCACTCTTTGAACACTTTTATGTCCCCAGTGGTGGTATTGTTTTTCTTTTTCTCCTGCTTCTTCAGCACATCTGAAAGACAGGACACATCTTTGTGGACAGCAAGAACCCACAAAGATCAGTAAAACACAAGGAGATACAGAGTGGTGTCCACCTGCCTTCTGGAAGCCATTCAGAGAGGACAGGACTTTCCCAAACCCCTTCCCTTAGAACTGCGGGTCATATTTGTGTTCTCCACAAGCCAGCACAGTGCCCAGCTCTCCGGGGAAAGTCGGACTCCTTCTCGCTCCTTCTCCCTTGGCAGCTGGCCCTGCTCACTGTCAGATAGGGAAATTTCCCTCTCACTGTGAAATAACGGCATGAACCACAGGTTGGAGTGGATGGTGAGGGAGAATAAACAGGTGAGTAAAAGTGTACTATGATTTTGTTTAAAGGATTGCCAGGATTCCAGTTGGGCTCTCTCTCAAGTTGCCATGGCAATACCACATCTACCTAGTTCGATGTAGCATGAGAAATGAATTCTTTGGATTGCTGGAAAGCTCCATCTGCTCGCCTGTGACTCGTCCAGGGCTGAGGAGGGGGTGATGGAAAAGGGCTCATGAGCTAATACCTAGAGATTCCCCTTTTGCCACCAGGTTCTTTTGTACAGGCTTAGTTGTCATCCTGAAAGATTGATCGCTGTCCCACTGGTTTGGGGTTTTGGCCTGTTTTGTACTGACTGCTCCAGGTGCAGAGAGGAACAGCTCATGAATCAATAATGCTGAGGCCTCCTCTGAGCCATGAGCCAGTTACCTTGGCAGAAACGGCCACTACACAGACATTCCCAGAAGAATTCCCAGTCCCTTCAGATGACACATGATGTCAGTTATGAAAATAGTAAAATACTGCTCCCAAACCCCAACTGTGGCAGTTTGTGTGGTTATGGGTCCACAAGAAACAACAACCCCTGAGCCTTTTCAGGACCAGCACTGGTGCTGTAAGCACATCCCAGGAAGACCCCAAATGCTGCCTCAACAACCTCTGCCCTTCCCAAGGACATGCCCAGGCCCCTGTGCTGAAGGACAGCACATATGAAAACCTTCATTCTTGAAGGGACTAAAGTAATGTGTGGAGTCCTGCATTTTTCGTGCAGGACTGACACTCTGCTGCCACTGCCAGTGCTGGGAGGTTTTGCCACTGGCTTTGGTGCAGCCAGAGCTTTGGCCACAATTTCTCTGCATTACTTCCTCTTGTGTCTTTCTCTTGAGACCCGAGTTCCCCCCTCTCTGGCTCCAGTTTCTTACAAGGACTTTCTCAAGTATGGCCAACATACCGTGTGGGGATACTGGGTAAAATGGAAGACCAAAGTATTCAGACTGGGATGTTGGGGCTGGGGCACAGCCAAGAACACCTCTGGGTACCCCAGAGAAGGGCATTCCCTACAGAAGTACCAATTTCTTTAGGCAGGGAGCTTTGTAGTCCCCTCAAGCAGAAACAGGAGTGCCCCAAATCCAAGAGATTTACTTAGATGCTGCAGTACAAATCTTGGCAGTGATGTGAACTCACCCTCCTTGGATATTTTGGGAAAGTGATTAATAGAACACCCCCACACCCCTGCAGGCACAGAACTCCACGCTGTCTTACCTCCGTTTGAGGCTGCAGGTGGATGGCTCTCTGGACTCTGGAAGGCTGAAGAACAAGGTATCTGCCCACATCCTGATGTCTCACTGTCCTCACTCATGTTCTCAGCACCATCCCCGCTGGAGCCCATTCCTGGTGTGCCGCACTCTGGAGGGCTCAGCTGGAGATGTAGCTGAACATCAGCAGTTGCTTGGAACTCAAAGAACATCACCGAGGGCCGTGACTCAACCTGGGCCCTGGCTTCAGTGCTGGGGACAGGAAAGGGTTTGAAACATACCTGTGGTGCTGCTGACCCCGGGAGACTCCTTGCTCTGGAAGTTTCATCCGTGGACCCTGCAGCAGCGAAAGGACCCAGCCTCAGGATGTTCCTGCTCAGGTCCTCTGGGTCACTGACAGGAGCCTGCAGAATGTAGGCACGGGTTACAGGTGGCCTTGCTGTGGGGGCAAAGGCAGCTCTTTGGGAGGCTGTTGGCTGGTGCAATGCCGTCTTCTGGCAGTGGAGCATCTGCAACTCCTCAGCAGATGGCTCTGACACATTATCCTGGCTGATTCTGTCTCCTTGGGTGCCTTCATCTGCTTCACACTGCTCTTCATCAGAGATGATCTTCAAGTCTTCATCGCTTTCGGACTTCAAATCCTGTTTGCTAGTTTGGACTCTACTACCAGACATTGAGAACTGCTGCTCTGCTGCAGAGAACAATGTTATGGGTTTCCTGGTATTTTGACTCTCCCTGGGGTTGTTATTCCTTGTGTAGGTGCTGTCAGCCTTCTGCTCAGTGACCCCTTGGGATCTGCCACTTGACCCTGTGCTCCCAGAATCTGCTTGACCCATCTCAAAAGATGATGGGGTCAGCTTGAGCCTCTTTTCCTCGAAGCTGGCTTCCCTTGCCAAAGACTCAGAAGACAGGAGCCTCTTTCTCCTTCCTACAGCCTCCGTCTCTTCTTCGCCTCTGTTGTGTAACTTCCCACAGTGCCAGTGATAGGCATGCCCGACTCTGCACATCCACAGCACGGCATTGTCATTGCTCAGGTGACCCACGTTCTGCATAAATTCCAGGGCTGGGATCTGGTTGCATATGGTCCCGTGAGTGTGTGCCCAGATCACAAGTCTGGAGAGATCTGCTTGAAGGGAACTGGCACCGCTGCACCCTCCATCACTGGCGCTCTCGCTCTGTAAAGGTGTGTTGGAGAGAACGTGAGTGAGAGGATGTGCAGACAAGAGCAGTCCCAGGGCTGTTTCTGTCCCTCCCCAGCAGTGCAATAATTGTAGACCGGCAATTTCATCTCAGGACTCCTTTTAAAAATTAATTTGTTCATTCTTTCTGTCTGTGCTATCATTTATGCCATAACAGAACACTCACCATGCTGCTGCTTTCTGTCTCACTGAGCCTTCTCTCAGGTGATCAGTAAGTGACTCTCTGAATGGCCTTTCTCTCTCAGAACCTGAAATGATCATCACATGTGTGTGCTATATACATGGATATGTGTATATGTGTATATATATATATATAACCCTGACCAGAAGATGAATTTCTCCATGCTCAGCCCACTGCAGGCCTGTGCCCTCCCTGGGCTGAGCTCCCACTGCACTCCCAGGAACTCTACACACAAAACCTGACTGGGGTAAATATTTGCAGGATCAGCCTCTGCAACACCAACGAAACGGAAACTAAATATAAACACTGAAAACAGAATTTTACAAACTGAACTCTGCAAGCCGTTCCTTCAGCACTCTGTGGTTGGCAAGCTCTGCGTCTCCAAGTGCTGAACTGCAGAGAGAGAAGCAGGAATAGCGAGGCTGGTTCAGCCTGACATTTCTTTGACTTTGCAAACAGTGACAAGAGGCAGTTTCCTAACTGAAGGACTTGCACATGCAACTTGTATTTATATTAGAGACTAAATCTGAAACTCTCCCATCTGTTTGGAAGGCTCCATGCAGCAGCCTGAAGTCATCCCTGTTTCTGTGTCCTAGGGGTCATCTAACATGCCCTCAGCACCACGGCAGCCCGGGACACCGCCCGCTCGCATCTCGGTCCATGCCTAATTAAAAGCTTTGCACTCAGTGGTGCAAAAAGAGGCAAGGCTGAAAATGCTGGACACGGGAACTTTGTCTAAAGTGGTTCTTTGAGCAGTTCTTCTGAGCAGATCTGGCCTAAGCAGAACACAGCTCTCAGGGAGAACAGGCCCTGGCTGGTGGTCAGTGAGCACGTGCTGCCGAGAGCACACCTGAGCACGAGAGCACACCTGAGCATGAGAGCACACTGAGAGCACACCGAGAGCACACC
>VWPU01000539.1:30065-44671 GCA_013398955.1 Callaeas wilsoni
CCCCGCGCGCCAAGACCGCCCCCCCACCGCGCGCCGACCCGAGCACGAGAGCCCACCGGAGCATGACAGCACACCGAGAGCACACCAAGAGCACACCTGAGCACGAGAGCACACTGAGAGCACGCCTGAGCACGAGAGCACACCTGAGCACACCTGAGCACGACAGAACACCAAGAGCACACCTGAGCACGATAGCACACCTGAGCACACCTGAGCACGCGCTGTGCAGCTGCAGGAGCTCCAGCCCCGGGGCTCTGGCTCTCCCAGCGAGCTGGGGAACGCGGGAGAAGCCCGTCCCAGCTGTAGGGCTGCTCTGCAATCCATGAACACGGTGCTTGTCCACAGGGATTCATCTCAGGAGTCGGGTAGTTAGACTGAGGGTAAAGCCAGCAGCACAGGGGCAGGAAGAGCTGTGCCACAGGAGCGCTGGCCCCGGGGCAGTGCTGTGCCCGGTGCCCTCAGTGCCCGATGCTCTGGGTGTCCAGTGCCTTCGGTTCCCATCCAGCACCAGCCCAACACAGCAGCTCTCCTGTCCAAAGAGAACAGGTCACACCTCCTGCAGGTGCCAGCCCACCAGGAATGACCAGGAGGCACAGGAACTGCTCCCTTTGGGTTGAGCTGGCAGCACAGCAGCACAGCTCCCTTCTGCACTTAGGCTCCATCAATCCATATGCTCTTTCCTAATGATAGCACAGATAATTTTAGCCCGAATGCCTGGCTGTTGCACGTGCCAGTGTGTGGAATGTGCAAAAGCAGGATTTACTGAGAATTTTTTACTGAAATCTGCTGCTACTTTAACAAAAAAACAGACAATAAAAGCCTTTTTGGAAGCAGCAAATGCAATCTGAGCTCCTGATGTTAATCAAGGCCTTGTATGGGATCTACTGTTCCCGTGAGCTCACTCCTGATGAACCCCAGCAAAAAGGGCAAGGAGTCACCTCCAGTGGCCATTTCAGCTGCCCTCACCCCTCACAGAAAACAGGCTCTGCCCAAGCTTCTCCCCAGAGGTGTTTGACCTGTTCCCACCTCCCCAGGCCAGGGACCGCACAGCCTGCTCCTGCTGAGCCCCTACAAGCTGAATACAAACTTGGGGAAGAACCATTTTCCCTCCTGAAGTAAAAAGATAGTTTTATCTTCGAGTTCAGCCTGTGCAATTCCCCGAAAGGGCTGAGCCACTCAGACAGATTCAAAGGAACTCCCATGCCAACAATCTGGTGCCTTCAGTCAGTGTGGGAAAAGGTAACAGGAGCGGAAGCTCCGCATGGTCATAAGGCCACAAAATTACTGACTTGGCAGATGAACATCTTGATCTCTATCACAGGCCTCTGCAAATGGAATGCTTTTATCTTTCCTTATCTCCAGGCACATGTCTTCCTCTTCCTGATCTCTTGGAAAAAAAAGGCTTTTTTTTTCTCTTGCTATTTAGTTCCCAGCACAGGCTCTGGCGCTCAGCTACAGACCCCTCAGCCTGCTGTGGCCCTCAGACTTCCAGCAGCTGAAATTCCCTCAAAGGAATGGCAAGTGGAATCAGTCCGGATTCACAGTCACGGCTGAGTGAGAAAAATGACCACTGTTCTTCCCTCAAAGGCTGAACTGGCATATGTGTCTTCCCTTTGAATAATAAAAACCCATCTTGATTGTTGCCACAGTTTTTACCTGCTTCCAGCAACCCTGGGATCCCTGTGGGGAAGGCTCTGGGCTTGGAGTTTGGGGCTGAGGTTTGTTTTGGAGCCTTGTGCCTGATTCAGTGGCTGTGTGGCTGGGAGTGATGTTGTGGGTTAATCCTCTTTCCAGGAGAGGCTCCCATCTGATAATGGACACTGTGTACAGGACCCACACCTTTCTGCAGGAAAACAGGACATTCCAGAGCTGTACAGTAAAGGATTTTAATTCTTTTTAACACATAGGGAATTCAGTCTACTGCTAAAACCCATAGTGAGGTGAATTCAGGCTCACTCATGGAAAAAAAGTGTTTGGGATTTTCTAAAATCTGCAAGGTTTGGCTTTCTCAGGCCCTGCTCTGCACAGCTTTCCAGGCCTCAGTGCTCTGGGTGCCAATTTTACCTCTGTATTCCAGAAAATGTGGCCAGGTAATTTCACAGGAGTCTCCAGCACTTCAGGGGAGACTGAACTTTGAGCTGACTGAAACATGGGAATGCTTTTTCTGTTGTAAGACTCTACGTGTGTCCTTTGAGTCCTTGGGGGGGAGGAGAAGCAAACCCAGCACTTTCTGAGATTTATCCTCCTGCAAGGTCTGTTGGACACAGACTCACCGGAGAATGTCACCGCTGGATCTTCCTCTCTCCCCCTCCCAGGCTGCTGAAGGGCTGAACCCATAAAACAGACACAGCCTTGTGCAAACAGGAGCACTACATAAAGACAGTAATTTCGAGGCACTAAAAGCCCTTTGGCCCCTCTGTCCTTGTCCCATTGCCCCGTGACAGCCCTGGCTGGTTCCTCTCACGGGCTCCAACGCCTGTTTTGCAGATTAGAACCTGGGACACACACGGAGCCAGAGAATCGGAGAGCGCTGGCTTCCCTGCTCCAGATAAGACAGTGCAGGAAACTGCAACAATCCTGGCAGGAAAACAGGATACAGAACAGCAGTGCTTAAACTTGACTCCTGCCCCCTTCCCCGCTCCCTTGGGAAACCCTCCCTGGAGGTGAGGGGACCTCGGCCAGCCCCCAAACACACACATGGGGCATTGCCAGAGCATGGGGGCAGGAAGGCTGAAGCTGCACTCAAACACATCTGGCTGCAGGACGGGAGCTGAGTGCAGCAGCTGCAGCTCATGGCTGCCAGAAATCATGGAGCTTGTCCCACCCTCCTTAGCAGGAGCCTGGGGGTGGATCCATCATTTCCTAGCACATCGGTTTTCCTGTTCTCTGCGATGTTTGTTTCTCTCCTCATCTGCCCTGTACAAGAATCTTCCGAGCACCCCTTCAGCTCTCTTCCTGCTTCCCCACATCCTTCCACCAGCCTTTCCTGCCCTGCTTGCAGAAATACAATTCCCAGGTTACATCCTGTACTTGTTACAGGGCACCATGCCTCCATTTTGAGAGATGCTCCCAGAAAATCCCACCCGGCGTGTCTGTGGAGGGCAGGATCTGACTGCAGGCACCGGCTCCAAGCGGGAGACAGACCCTGCTGGCAAACACTGGCCTCCAGCACCACATTCCTTAAACAAGAGCTTTTTTGTTCAAAGACTCGGACACCACTTTTTTCCCGAGTTCTAATTATCTCTGCTCCTGAGGAGCTGTGTTCTGGAGCCACTGGCCTGGGATGTGACTGGGAGCACTAAATCAAGGCCTCTGAAAAGTGCTAATAAAAGCCACAGGCAGCTGGCACAACACTGCCTGGGCCACCAAACAAGGATCAGCCACCAAACCAGCCTGAGTGAAGGAAAAAATTCATTGGAAACCATGAACTTCTATAAATAGGAGCTCACATTGTATTTCCCAGGAGGAAGTTGGAAAGTTGAAATCAGCGATGGGCAAATCTGTGACCTGGGCAGGAAATGCTGCAGCGTCACTGGCACCTGGGGTCAAGGATGGAACCTGGGGGCACCTCACACCTGTGCCAGTGCCCCGGGGACAGCTGGCTGGACCGGCCCCACGATTGCTGTGCCCGATAAGCACAGAGACGTTACCGGTACAGCCCAGCCGTGGGGACTGACCGTGTCCCCCGCCGCTGTTCGTGTGACAGCGATCTGTCCCCTCACCCTGGGCACGAGCTGCCGGGGGCCAGAAGGCCCGTGCAGGAGCATCGCTGCTTCACTCGCTGCTCTCGGGGTTTGTCGCCAAGTGCCGGGAACGGGGTGGCTCCGGTACCTCCCGCTGCACGAGCACCGTTGGTCCTCCCGGTTCTGCCGCGTTTGAGCGCGCCGGGCTCGCGAATCACCCGGGAACGACGTGGAACGGGAACCCTTTTGTTCCTGCTCCCGAGGCCGGAGCCGCCCGGTACCGGCAGGGGGAGCTCGGCTCCGGTACCGGCGGAGGGCGCTCGGCCCCGGTACCGGCAGGGGGCGCTCGGCCCCCGGTGCTCGCCCCGGCGCTCCGGTCCCGGGTCCCGGGTCCCGCAGCCCGTGCCCGCCCCGGTGCGGCAGGGCGGAGAGAAGCGAGTCCCCGGGCCGGGCTCGGGCGGTGCTGCTCCTCCGGTACCAAACAGCCAAAGCGAACAGCTGAGGCTGGCGAGGGGAGGGCGCAAATCCTGTTTGATTTAATTGTCAGGGAGTTTATTGCCGTTTTTTACGCTTCTGACCAGCCTTTTAAATTTTAACTAAAATCATAGTGTGCAGCAAGGTGTTTCTTCAACCATATGCTAAACTGAACTGAACCAACCCAACCCACACCCACCCACCAGTGCTGGGAACAGGAGGACGCCCCTGTTTCAGCCCTGTTTTGGGGCCTGGCACCTGCCCCTCCCTGAGCTGAGCCAGACCCTCCCCCCTGTTGTCCCACCTGCCCACAGAGCAGAGCTCACCTGTTCCCCCAGCACGCTCTGGCTGGAGTGTGGCAGCACTCTGTTATTAAATAGTATTTGTGCTGAATCTGTGACTTGTAATTAGATGTAATTGTTCACAATGGGACACGGTAACCTACTTCTTTAACAGTACAGACCATCTTTAGCGACTGACACCTCAGCTCCTTCCTACCCCTGTCTAAAGCCCCTGAAATCGAGGAGACTCAGCCTGGGGGTGCAGGACTCAGTCTCACCAGCACCAGGCAAACGCTCACATTCACTTCTGCACCCCAGGTGTTTACAGAGCTTTGCTGGGATGTGATGGGAAATGGTTCCCGGAGGCAGGAAAAAACACTTTGTTGGTAACAAAGTACCTTGCAGGGGAGCGGAAGTTCCCTGGCTGTGGGATGGCTTGTTCCAGTCTCTGCTGGGTCTCTGGCATGGGAGGGCACAGAAGGAACCCAAAGTTCTTGTCCCTCACAAAACACTTCCCTGAGCAGCCCCCCCAGGATTTTGGCCACAGGCAAATGCATTGATTTATGCTCCCTGGTGATGCCATGGGACATCTGTGAGACTTGCAGGCTCCCAGCTTTGGAGCCTTGGGCTCCTGCTCGATCTCCTTGTTTTGACATGCCACTGTCTCCCTTACCTGCTCCAACGTCAGGCAGGCAGCTTCCCACAGCACACAGCACTGCCCAAGAACAGGATCTCATCCAGGGCACAGGGCAGCCTAGGAGAGAGGGGAGAGAGGTGTCAGTTAGGAAAGGGAACTCAAAGCAACCTGCCAATCCCTTGGGTGGGATGGAAGCAATGAGCAAAGCCCTACGCCCCGAGAGCTGAGAGCCCTTGGCTTTGCTGGGCTGAGTGGCTGCCTGGGGCAGCAGCCAGGACCGGCAGCACCTGGAGAGTGGCTCCCCACTGCTGTCCCCAACTCCTTGAGAGCAGAGCTGAGAGCCTTAGAGCTCTGCATCCCACAGCTGGATGACCTTTGGACAAGAAACACACACTCAGTCCTTGGATCCGAGAGAGCTGCAGCCATAACACCCTGCCCAGAGCGTGAGGAGGAGCAAACCAGGCAATGCCACTCGACAGATTCCAGAGAAACCAGAGCCAATGGGTGGTTTGGATCTGGAGTTCTCAGCTGAAACCACCCCTGAGGGAAGGATTCTGAGAACTGACTTCCACCTGCTGCAGAAGGAACTTGTGATCTTGCAGTACAGAATGAAGCATTTTCTCAATAAATAAAGTATTGTCATGTATTTTTGAGCCCTGACCTTCAAGTAAGAAAATGTAGCTGAACTGCCTCTCTGGAGGGAACTTAACTCCACAGGGAGAGTGAGTGAGCTCATGGAAATGCTTCTCTGGCTGAAGGCGCAGGCAGTACCTGCACAGGAGGGAGCTTGGAGTGATGCATCCCAACTTCCAGACCTGCCGCCAGGCAGCGGGAGTCTCTTTCGGACCCTGGCCATGCTGGCTTTATCCAAAACCAGGAATTCAGTGCTGTGGTGCAGAGCAGGGAGCTGCACACAGAACTGATGGTTCTGCACACAAGGAGCCCCCGTGCCTGTGTTTTGGGGTGCTGGGACCCCAGGAGGCACCCCTTGCACAGGCTCCTGTCATTGCCCACCGCACTCACTGCCCTGGTATCGGAGAGCTCACCAATTAAATATTAAAACTTCTAAAGGATATTGGGTTTCTTTTGTTCCTTTGGCATTGCCAGTGTTCTCAGTTCTCCCTGACTTCACATGCTGCATGTTCCTGCCTTCATGTTCTTTTAATGCTTAATTTCATACTCCAGAGGCCTCCCTTCACCTCCCGTCTGTCACAGGGAGCATCTGCTGTACAATCCAGACCAGGAGATGGCATTTAGGGAGCAGGTTCCTCACCCAGATCCCACTCTACAATCAAACCAGCAATTCCAGGGTTCTGCACACAGGCCATTGTGTGTCTTCATACACTTCCACCCAGTTTGATCCAGAGTGCTTTGGCTTTGAGTCTGGAATCAAAATGTGAGATTCCTGAGCACTTTCACCATCTGAAGCATGAGCAAACCTTCACACCACGAAAGCAAAAGTCCCTCAGCCATCGAGCAAGGCCTCCCTGAGCTGTTCCACTGCACGACATCCTTCAGAAACATATGGGTCAGCAACCACGAGATGCCCACAGCACAACTACAGCACTGACAAACCAATTGAGCCTCAGCATCTGCGGCTGGGGAGGTTTCATTCATCCCCAGCACTGCCTTTTAAACTTAAGTGCATCTGGAACCAACACATCTTTGATCCAAGTTGGAAATAATTTGGAGCTTTGTGTTTAATAGAGCTGCAGCCCAGGGGAAATGATGTCGTTCTTGGCTGGGATGACAATGGGGCTCACAGCGGGCACAGAGCATGGCTGTCCCCATCCTCTCCGAGCCGGCTGTGTTTGAACATCTTTGTTCTTGACTTAGTGTGGAAACAAGCTGCACAGCCGAGGCTCCTGAGCTGCCATGTGCGGCACCAAAATACAGGATTTGGGAGTTGAGGGGGAGTGGAGCAGGATTTGGGCAATCCCTCCCGTCCTCTTGCTCCTTCTGCCTTTGGAGTCCCTCGTGTCCCCCTCAGCTCCAGGGAACCACAGCACAGATTAGGGGGCTGCAGACACAAACGTGGAGGAACGTATGGGCAGCACTGGGCTGTTCACACCGGTGTGATCCACGTGCCTTGGGACACACACACACCCCCCTTTATACTAGGGACACCTCTTCAAATGTTGCTGCAATTTCTATCAGTAAAATCCCGTGCTCAGAGCAGGGATCGAGCAGCAGGCAGGCTCCACACCCAGGGGAGCATCCCTAGATGCTCTGCAGGTGCCTGTCTCTCTGTCAGGGCCCTTTTTCATTTAAATGACCTGCACTCAGACCGTGACATTCCCCTGTCTGGAGTCATCTGGCATCTGTGCCATATCCATTCGAATGGCAGATGCAACAGGAGACACCTGCGGACAGAGGGGCAGAGCTAAGGTTTCAGGAACAATCCCGGAGCCTGGCAGGTGAGCGATGGAGACGCTGCAATAATGCATGAGCTGCACCTGCCTCCCCTCAGCCCTGCGGCACCGCTCGTCTGGGAGCTGCTGTTCCAGTTCCCTCTGAGCTCCAGCCCAGTGCCACACGCACTGCTGGCAGAACCAGTACAGCACAGCAGCCCAGTAACGGACTGGGAACAACAGGTGATGGTGTGCTGGGAGAGAAGCAGATCCGTGGGGCTGAGTAGTCTCAAAGTCCTGCAGAGCCCCCCAGGTTCCAGCTCTGGAAATTGCTGCTGAGCCAGCGAGCCCCCTCAAGAGGCTGATCAGGAAACTGGCATTATCCTTAAGAGAGTCACAAAATCAAATCATTTTAAGGAAGTGAAGGAGCTTCCCAGGCCATTGCTGAGCACGGGGAAGCAACAGAACAGCACTCAGCTCTCCCTGCAAACAAGCCCCTGACTAAAGCAAGAAGGAAATGCAGAGCTGGAGCTACAGACAGACCAGAAATGGTGTTTACTTCACTGCCCTGGGATAGCGGGAGATGTGCTTGGGAGGAGGGTTGTTTGTATAAATAAATGTTCATTCTTGGCAGTGGAATGCAAACTATGCTGAGGGGCTGGAACCAGGCACTCGGGAAAGCTGAGGCCAGAGCAAGGGAGAGACGAGTGAGGCTGCAAGGAGGAAATTCACATTCATTTTTAGCAACTTGGAGAGGTTCTCAAGCCTGTTTGACATTTTTAATTATGCTGATGCAGAGCCTATTTCAAGGACAAAAAAAGTCAGGATTGCAGGTTAAACAATTAGGAAATTTCACACCAGCCAGTGAGGAGCAGTGCTGCCTGGGGGTCTGGAGACTCTCTGAAACACGGGATCATCTTTCAGCCTTTCTAGACAGACGGAATTTCAATGTCTTGCAGAATCCTCGCCCAGGTCAGGAACTCAGAGCGTGGCCCTGTAAACCTCTCCTGATGGTATTTTCTGAACGCACACAGCAGGCAGGAAAGATGAGCCTGAGCTGCTGCTCTTTGTCCAGGCTCTCCTGCAAGGTTTCTGGAAGGGCAGAAAACCATCCTGCAATGTGGCATCGACTGTGCCAGAATCTGTAACTTTACAGTGAGAAAACTGCAATTTCTGGTGGAGACCGAGCTCAGCTCGATGGTGTCACATCACAGTCAGGGCCTGTCTGTTTTCCGTGCTCAGAAAGTGTTGTACCGTGACCTCAGGGTCTCACTTTCCCGTGTATCCGTGGAAAAGAGCTTTACCTGCTTGCTCACCCACCATCCTTTCCGAAGAATGTGCAAGGACCTGTCCCTACATTTCAGTTTGGGTGTCAGGGGCCACGGCTGTGGCACTGGAAGGGCAGCAGTGGCCTGTTTGTGTTGAGCAGAGATGTCAGCCCCCTGCTCCGAGTCCAGCACAGGAGCTGGCACCGGGCTGCGGACAGCAGAATGGAATCGGAACCCACCTTCCCTTTGAGATAATGGAAAGTCACGGGGAGGTATCCAGCTTTGGGCATGAATAAATCATTACAGGTATGAATTATTCAGCGCTCAGCCCTCCACATGTGCTCCATTCAGACTCCAGCGGCAGCATCCCTACTGTGTGGGGTTTCTTCCCCAACATTCCAGGTCTATGGCAGGCTGATGAGTCCAAGTGTTCAAATAAGATTAAAAGAATAATTAAAAATCCGATAGTAAAAAATTGCCTGAAAGTGCTGTGACACCTCAGGGTGGCATTCCAATGGCCAGGCAATGTCTGAGCTCCAGAAGCTGTCCACAAGTTCATCACAGCATGAGATGGGAATAAGAAGTGGCTCAGGAAAGCGGGAGCACAGGTTGCAGGGAAGAACTGGAATGATGGGCACAGAATCAATACAGGAACCAACTTAGCCTTCTGGTAACCTGTGTCCAACACAAACACAGGTATTAACTGGATTTCTCAAATGCCAATAAGCAATTTTGGTAGCACTAAGGGGATAAATCAAAATTTCTGGCTTTGATCTGTGCTGTGAGATCAGTGGCTTTGCCTTGTGGTGGTTTTTTAAAATCTTGTTTATTACGAGCTGAAATGGGTTGAATGAAGAGAAGATCTGGTTTGAGGTGACTGAAAGGATGACACGGTCAGATCTAGTTAGAGTCATGACTGGTGGAGTGATGATTTTAATGTCAGAGCCCAAATCACGAGCCTGGGGCCCAGGAGAGCAGGGGCAGCCATGAGGCCCAGGTGCTGCCAGGTGATTTCTGGGGAAGCGCAGCAGCTCTGGGATGAGTTGCAGAGGATATAATCAGACCGTAGATTAATCAAACCATAGATTACTCAAACCATAGCCTAATCTTCACCACTCCAACCCTGACTAGGAGAGAAAAAAGTCCTGTGTTGAACAGCCAGGAAATGGCTGCTTCGTCCTGCACAGGAAATGAGTCACCCCAGAGCATCGGGAGGAGCCGCCGTGGGGACAGGGAAGTGCTGAAATAACATGGACGGAGAACAGCAGAAACACAGAGAAGTCTCTTGTGTCATGGATTAAAAAGAAGGAAAGATGTAAAATATGAGCTCTTGTGATTCTGCTTCAAATCTGAAGTTCGTGTAGGTGCTTGCAGCATGAAATACCCACAGATGTAAAAGGGGGACGTGGAGTGTGCAATGGCAACACAAAGCATGCCCAGGTGCAGCTCTCCTGCCTTGCAGTGTTTCTCACCTGCTCGGCTCCGGCCCTGCACAGGAGGCCGCACGTCACTGTGGTGGCAGAGCTGTCACAGACACTCAGCTTGGGGAGCCCACACACAGGTTAGGAATCACAGAATCACAGAATCATGGAGTCATTCCCCCTTGTCCAGGCCCTTGTAAGAAATGAGTCTCCAAGAACACTTCTTTTTATTACTGACAGCACATTAAGCTCAATTCCAAACCCATTTATTTATCAACTACCAGTCAGAACACTCTTTGATAGTACTCCACGCTGCCAAACCCTCGTGGATCAATGGAAGAAACCCTCCCCTCATTCATGTTGTGTCCTGCTCGGAAAGCCACGTGTGCAGGTATGAGCTGCACCTCTCGCAGATGCTGGAACGAACACAGCCAGCTCTCCCACTCCTCCTCCTCCAACCACCCCAGCTGCAGAGGCACTTTGGGTCCCTCTCCTGGTCCCTTCCCTCAGGCGTGAGGAGGGGAGGCCGTGGGTCAGAGCTGGACGCGTCTGCTGGACTGACAAACCCTGCAGGGATTCTGCTCCTGCTCGGATTCCGCTCCCCCTCCGCCCGCCCTGCGCTAACCATTCCCAGAGCGGTGATGTGGCATCGTGAACGATGCACAGAAGAATGTTCTGGCACCGTGAGATGTTGCTGAAGCTGCCAATACGCTTTGAAATAAAACCGCTGTGTTCGCTGAGAGGGGTTGAAAATAAATAAAAGCCACGGAGAGAAGCAGAAGGATTGGAGACACCCCCTGCTCCCTGGTTTCTTTGGGATTCAGTAGTAGCACAGTTATCCGTGAGAGTTCCCTGGTTTAGAGCCTTGCTGGGAATAATGGGGCAGGACAGGAACTTCCAGGAAAACAATTGTCACTGGCAGCAGTATCCAGCAGGCACCACTGTGCCCAAGGGTTTGGGCTCCTGAACCGGGCCTCTGTTTAGGAGGGTTCTGGTTTTCAAACCGCTCACAGAAACATTGGGTGGAAGAGGAAGGAGAAGGGGAAGAGTTTTGCCAGTTTGCAAAGGACATGGATGCGAAGAGAAGCGTCCGTGACCCCACACAGGCTGTGGAGCTGTGTAACAATGCAAAAGGAAAAGGCAGGAAAGGGTCGGTTTTGTTTCAGAGAGTTTTTCTTCCCTGCTGGTGAATTAAATGCCAAGAGATAACACATGCAGGAAGGGCTCAAAAGGGGAATAAACTGGGTGTGCCCCAGAGCCTTTCCCAGCCAGAGGAACCAGCACCAGGGCTAGGGTGGGACATGGGACACTGCTGTAGGATCACACAAAAGAAGCTGATTCATTTTCTTCCCTTTGCCCTCCTCTTTTCTTATTCATATGGTCATTTTCATCTGGGTTTGTTTTTCAAAACAAACACAAGGACACACAGGAGCTGGTCCTGCTCCCCGCTGTGTTTTCATATCAAGTGTAATCTTGTTCTTAAAAGCATTTTCCCCTTTGGCCCAGAGAAAACCACAATCGTGTCACTGGTCACTTGTAGTCCCATAGTACCTGAGCAGATGCTGTCTAAAATATTCTGTTCCCATTGCAGGAAAATGGCTGATAAAATGTTACACAATCATCACTTCTGCAAGAACTGTGGAAAATCAGGGTGAGCTTGCGCAAAACTTAGAGAGCCTTTAAAGTCAGACCACACCTGCAAAGGAAAGGCCTTGTGGAAATCAGGAATCCTGTGGTGGCATTTACCTGTTTGCTCTGCCAAAGATACCTGAAAAGCACCTGGGATACCTGCACTTGCTATAAACTCATCTCAGCAGCTACCAGAAAATCAGACCCTGGCCTGGCCTGTGACCAGTGACGAGTGTTAATGAATGTTTTCAGTCTTTGTGGGGTGTTCAGGGAACTCTTCTTTAGGGTATAGAAATACCCCATATTAAAAAAAAAAAGAAAAAAAGAAAAAAAAAGAGATTCTGTCTCCACAGCATCCTCTACCATCAAGGGATTCCTTACTTATGGAAGAAACACCTCCTATGGAAAGACACCTTAAACCAGGCACAGTTCAAAGGAGCGCAGGGAGCTTGTGTTGGCAGCTAAATTCCTGCTCTCTTTGATCACATCACTTTATCTCTCTGGCTCTCAGCTACAGTGGATCCATAATCCCATCATTTTCCCATTCTTTGCCTCATCTAAGTTGTAAATGTCTTATCTGAGGCAGCAGCTGAGCCTTTCATATGCAAGACCCAGTAAATAACCTGGTTTCAGATGGGTTTAGTTGCCTTCAGCTATAGGTCAAAACACACTTTTCCTTGGTTTTAAACTCCACAGGGGCCAAATTGGAAGCCCAGCAACCGAAAGATTCAGGAATCAGAGATCTCAGCTCCTGGAAAGATCCAAGGCCAAGGGAAGCTCCTGCATTTCACAGAGGATGACAAGAGTGAGGCAGGCAGGCAGTGTGTGATCCTGGCCACTAAAACCCCTGAGCGCTGCCCCAATGAGAAAGGAGGGCTCTGGCCGGAGGACCTGGCACAGGAACACGGTTTTGGGAGAAAACAGACCCTTTCACTTCTAACTTTTTCTCTTCTCTACTCACGTGTCAAGTGTGCATTTGAGAGAGACATGAGAACGCAAAATGCATGTCTGTACCTGCCAGAGTTACCTGACACAAAGCAGAAACACTGCCCAGGGATAACACTCCAGATTTCCTTTGCACTCTTTATTTTTAAAATAATTTTCTGAGCCCTCACATACACAGCCGTGTCATGGCCCAGGTGTCGGCGTTTTATAGGTTATCACTGGCAGAGCTACTTTGGCAAAATTGCCGGATATTGTCTCAGAAAAGCCTTGGGTGGGAAGGCTGGCATGGCAGAGGAGCTTGGCTGAAGGCAGAAGCAGAAATTAGCTATAAAATGACCGATTAATCCCCGTCAGGTATGGCAGGTGAGGCTCAGAAAACAGGCAACTGCCACTGGAACTCCCAACGAGCAAATACTGCATTTAAACAGCGTTTCATCCATGGCAGCAGGGGCTCCACGGAGCAGTGATGGGGAGGATCCAGCCGTGCCCGAGGCTCGGGGACGGGGACAGACTCCCACACTTGCCCCGGTCACCCTGCGGGAGCCACAGAAGGATCTCCCACAAAACCACCGCCGTCGGTTGAAATTCACCAGAGGCGGCCCAGCAAAGCAAAGCAAATCTTCCAGAGGCTTCAAAAGCCCCAAAGCCCTGGAACAAACATGAATCCCTGCAGAAGCGGGGCCTACAGGCAATGACACGACAGACATTAAGAGTGAGACAAGCCGATCTAATTCGGCACTGAAGTGCCCCTGATGGGCCACAGAGCTGGGCTGGGCACCAGAATGTCACAACGGTACCTGAGGCACAGATCGGCAGGTACGTTTAACGTCTTACCTCACAAGAGCTCTCTCTCTCACACAGACTCTGGTAATCTTTATTCTTAAGACATTAATTGCGATTACACGAACTCCGTCCTGCACCTTAAACAAGCCCCTGGGCCCTGCGTGACCCCCGGGGGGCAACACGGGCGGACGCCCCTCATCCGGGATGGCGGCGGCGCGCGCCTTCCCTGCCCGCCCCCAACATGGCGGCGCGGCCGAGCCGCCCCCGCGGCCCCTGGCCGCACAATGTGCACGCGGGGGACCCCCTTGCCCGTATCCAAGATGGCGCCCAACGCCGTGGCTCCGATGCCCTGCCCCCAATCAAGATGGCGGCTCCGGGTGTCATCCCGGCCTCCTTCCCGCTCTGAAGATGGCTCCTCCCAGCCGCCTCCCTCCGCCTACCGAATGGCGCCGCGCACCGGCGACTCGCCCCGCCCCCTTCCCCGCGCGCAACCAATCGGCTTCGCGCGGGGAGCCAGGGCGCCAACCCCGGGAGGCGGGCGGTCCCGCCTCCCCCGTCAGGGTGACGGCTCCGCCGGCCAATGGAGCGCCGGAGCGGGCGAGGCGGGCCGGGCGGCGCCGCCATTTTGTGAGTCTATAACACGGAGCGGTCTCGCTCATCCCGCTATTGCGGCGCCTCCACTCCGCTCCCGACGGGTCGTCTCTGTGTGCAATGGACGGGTGAGTCCCGCCCGGTGCCACTCCGGGACCGCGAGCGGCGCTGCCGGGCCTCTCCCGTGGTGCGGGGGCGCCCGGGTCGAGGACCCGCGCCGGGGGCTGGGGCGATACCTGCGGGGGCCCACGGGCGCGGCCGGCGGGGGGGGGGATCGTCTCGTGTGGGGACCGCCCCCGCCCCCCCCTTCCCCAGACCTCTGCCCACGGGCGGCGAGGGAAGCGGAGGCGGCCTCAGCGCGCCGCCTCGTGCGAGCCGGCCACGCGTGCGCTCCCACCGCACCGCGGGTCCCGGCCGGGGAGAGCCCGGGGGTCCCGCCCGGAGGGGCTCCGGGGGTCCCGGCTGAGGGGAGCTCCGGGGCTGCCGGCCTGGGGGGCTCACGGTGTCCCGTCGGGGCCAGGTGGGGCGCGGCGGGTCGGGAGC
>VWPU01000540.1:0-10965 GCA_013398955.1 Callaeas wilsoni
GCCGTGCCGAGCAGGCTGCGGCACCTCCCCGCCCGCTCCGCGGAAGAGCGTGCACCGGCAGGCACCGCTGGGCGCCCTGGGGCTTGTGGGCTCAGGCGGGCGGTTTGTAGCTATCAGACATCCTGTCCCTGCAGGTCTGCTCCGAGCCCTGCCTAGTGTGGTGTCCAGGGAAAGGAGCTAAGGCATTGCCTTAAAGCTGCTGGATTTGGTTTGGGAGAGGCGAGCACACGCGAAGCTCACGCCTTTGGAAGCGTTTTCCGAGGACGTATGATTTTTCTGCGCAAAACTAAGTTCTGAGTCATAGACACAATGGGTAAAACAGGATTTTGGTGCTTACCTGAACTTCGTTATTGGACTTTGCCTATTTGTCTTTGAGAGTGCTAAAGTAAGTGAAATTCAACTCTGAATATTAGGATGTGAAGTCCTAAATATAAACCCTAATTCTTCATGAACACTTCAAGAGAGCAATTAGTAATTCGCATGCAGCATGCTTTCATAGCCAGCTTCAGTGGAGTTACTATAAAACTGCAGTGCTGTGCATAAAATTCTTCAGGTCGTGTCAGCAGTAAGTGTGGTCCGTGTGTAGAATTTTAAAATTACATTTAAGAAGCCATTAAAAGGATAGTTTTGGACTTCAGAAAGAAAAATGTGTTGAAGCATCCTGTGCATGAGAAGTAGACTCCAGTGGTGATCAGGAATGATCAGCAGGATGTTTCTGTTCAGCATAGCTTCACCTGAACGCAGGCAGCCTCCATAAGCCAGGTGTGCAGTTTCCACAGCCATGCACCGCCTGGAAAGGCAGGGTGAAAGTGTGTGCAATGGCACGTGGAGTCACTGCTCACAGAAGAGGAATGGTTGTGCTGAGGAACACCTTATAGCTTGAGTTTTTCTCCTGAGACCTAAATGTCACTTTGCATTTTGGAAAGCTAGAAGAAATAATAGACAAACCTTGTTCTAGCTTAGGTTGTTTCGGGAGGTTGTTTATTTGTTTGTCAGAGGCTTTTGTAAGCAACCTTTCTTTACATCTTTACTTCTTTTCTCCCATGCAGAAGAGATTTTTGGATGGGTTTGCTTAGGCTCAAATTGTTGTCTGGACATTTTCATTGATGGTTCCTAACTGTTGAATTCCTTGTTCATAACTGGATCTCATACAGTGCTTTATGATAGTCACAAACCATTTGGTACAATAAAAATCTTTTAATGGAGAAACTGAAGCAGGGAGACTGAGAAGTGACTTGCAGAAAGGAGTTTGTAAAGGCTGGATAGGCACAGCCAGGGAAGAGCAGAACCTTCCAAGTCCTCATTAAAGCCTGCATCCTTAGGGTGCACTGGGTAATTTATCCTACCCTTTACTATCACTTCTAAAAACTGGGGATAACTGCTGCATTTAAATGTGTCTTGCGTGTTTAATGCCCAATTTTAATGAAGTTGATGGTGTTATATATGGGACTACTGGCAAAAATACTACACACAATCTGTTTTTTAATATTGGCAATGTTAGTGTTTGGTAGTTATAAAAGCACAAGAAAAAACTGATATGTCCCTGGCCTTTTCTCTGCTATTGTCAAGTAGCCCATTATAGTCAGTTTATATTGTCTCATTCTTCAATATCCAGTCTTTTCTTTCAGCATATCTGCAGACAGCACTAGATGTAATTACACCTCAGTCTCTCACCTGTGTTCTTCTCAAGTCACACCTTCCTTCTCAGTTTTCTCATTCCTGCAGACATCATGTGTAATAGTTTCTCCAGAGCATTGTCTTCTCCACTCTACTCCTCTAAAGTTGATTTTTCCTTACATTTTTGTTGAAATAAATTTACATTGCTTCTAGTTGGGTTGAGAGAACAGGTTTGCATGTAAATATTGGGTGCCATTAGTAGCTAGGAGACTTTCTGCTTTGTGATATGTACCTGAGAATAATCGCTTGGCCACAGACTAAAACCATTTAATAATGGCTGAAAAACACTGTAAGAAATTTCCTGATTAATTAATTAGGAAGTGCTTGCATTAGTTTCGTTTCTAATCAGCTGAGGTGAAAGGTTAAGAGGTTTCTCTGAAGGCAAAAGATAAATGAGTGAATAAAAGGTCAAAGTTAACAGTTAACCCAAAGCTAGCAGGTAAGTGAATACAATGTAGAACGAACTGGTGCAGCCTCATGACTCGCACTGAACTGGTCACTGTTAGCTCAGCTCTCACCTGAGCACTGCTCATAAATGAAGTCTGTGCTCCTCATTTCGTCCCTTCAAGGATGAGTACCTTTGCTGCATCCGTTGAGTGTGGTGCCACCAGCGTGCTTAGAAGACTGGAAATATCCGTGTTCTGCGAGATTAATGAAATGTGTTTGGAGAGGAGACAGAACTGAGAGGAAGGTGAGAAGTGGAGGCTATGATTAACAAAGGCATATGATGAAGGTCTTTTGCTTTCACAGTGATTACTAACAAATTAGCAACCTGTGGTACAGGGAGTAGTCTCCTGAAGATAGCCCTCATCAGAGGGCTTTTTGCATGAGAGAACACATTTCAGCTAGTTTTGTGATAGTGGCTCTCCCAGCTCTCCAGTCCCATTCTTTGCTGTCATTGGAGCTGTGCAAGAAAACAAGATCTGAAGTGGAAAACAACGGCAAGACTCCAATATTAGAGAAAGACTTTTCCTTTTCTGCCAGCATCCAATGCACGTTCTCTGGTGTTTCTCAGGCAGGAATTGAACACCTTTTGCTAATGGTGAACGTTGCCACAAGTGGATTCATGGGCCAGGTCATTAAGATGGGTAGGACTGTAAAACACCAGAAATTCTATTTGTGTGTCCCAGCACAGTCTTGTACCAGCCCTTTGCACAGAAATTACTAGAGAGGAGGCATTCTGCACCCTAGCAGGCCACCTACTGAGCCATGGACTGTTTAAAATACTTCGTCACCAACAATTTGATGAATAATAAAGACAATGCTGAAACATTTTCTGTTTTTGAAAAGTTGAAGATTTGGGCTGTGGGAAGGAGAAGGATGTATCTTGTCTACACTTTCAGAACTCCCTTTGCAACCAGTATCCATTTTTAGCTTGGACCAACTACTTGGACCAACTGCTCTTGATGTGGCCTTGAATACATCCCGAACTGTAATAGCAAGACTTGTATTTTCCTTCTCCTAACTTCTGTACTAATGGAGGTGTAGGAACAGGCAGTTCCAAGTTTCCAGATGCCTCAAACGATCCTTTTCTCAGCATTCAGTGACTGAATGTTTTCCAGGACAGGGACTTAGCTTGAAAGCAGAAGATTGTTTCTCCTAATGGAGCTACACAGAAAGATCCATATAGCATGGTGGCATTGGCAGTCCATTACACTGAGAGAGATCAGTGGTGGGCAGGGCTCAGGGAAAGGTGGAAGTCAGTTCCTTCTCCCCAGGCACATGGGTTGACATAAACAATCTATCTCATACCTGGCTATCTTACAAATATAGAGGCTTGTTTGATACATGTACCTGGCAATAGTTGTAGTGACAGGTGTTCTGCTAACACATCTGACATCTGAAATGCATGTTTGTATGTCAAGCATATGAATATGCAGGGAGAAAAGGCCTTTGCCTGTATTGGTTTACCTTCCCCAAGAAGTAACACTATGTGCTCTTAAAGTCTGAATGCTTGCACTCAAAATCTCAGGCAGAACCATACTTTAATTCCTGAGTAGAGAAAAAAATGAAAAGATAAACTGTCAAATTCAAAAGCTGTTTGAAGATCCACAGCTTGAAGTAAGGTAGGCTCCCCTTTATATCCTTTAGTCTGGCTTTTACCCGGAGGGACTATATGACATGCCAGCAAGCTTGCAGCTTTTAAATAACTTATCGACCTAGCAGAGCTCTTTGTTTCTACAATTTTGAATTTATTTATTTTTCCTTTTTTTTCTTGTCTGTTCCTTTCCTTTCAAAGACATTTAAAGGACACACAGTCTACTTGTCTCTCCTCCAGACAAAATCTTTTTTCTCATAGTATAAAAAGTAGCTGTGTCTCCCACTGGGAGCTCCTATTGCTATAGTCTCTCTTATTTAATCCTTTTTCTTTTCTTCCTGCTTAATTATGTTAAGCTTCAAAACAAATAAGACTTGCTCTGACCTCGGACTTAGAGGTCGCAGCACTACTGAGTGTTGAAAGAAAATCTTCTCTAGAGCCCGGGCATTCAGGACTTCAGTAAAGTGCTAGGAAGGCATGGCTAGTGCAGCAGCAAGGGAGAACACAAAGTGAGGTGATTTGTTATTGCCTGCACAAAAGACTAAGCATTTTTCACTACTGCTGCATCCTTTTTTTAACATCCCAGCCCTTCCATCATCCCCCGTGTTTCTTAGCACAGACAAGAAAGGGTTGTTGAAAGAGCTGTTGGCCATACAGTGCACATGGCAGGCATGGCATATGGCACACCAATGTCTCTATTGTCCAGGCCCAGGACCACGGAGGAATGAAACATTGCTGACTTTAACTCAATAGTGGTCTTGGCTAATGAGAAAGAATCCAGTGTAATTTATTCTCTTCCTTGGGAGGGGGAGATGGAAACAAACCACAAAACCAAAGCACTATATATATATATATATATATATATATATACGCTTTTTTTAACCACTTACAGAATAAGAAAGAAAAATTAGCTGTCTGATATTGACTCTGCAACATAAAACAGCAAAATTCTCTAGAGTTCTTAGAACCATAATGCTAGAAATAATTTAAATTCTGGTTGTTTTTCATATTGTAGTAGAGATTAGGTGTCAGCTGAATTAGCATTTAAACTATTGTAGTCAATACAGGAGGATTAACTGCAAATTACAATCTTCAGTTCACTTTTTCGTTGTAATTTACTCATTGTGAAATTTTGCCCTGTTCAATAGATGTTTTGTTTAATACAAGTAAGATTTCTTTTCACCTAGCATACGGCTAAATTCAGTTGTAAGAGAGATAGTTAGCTGTTATAAAACTGTAACAGCTAAATTCATGCTTGACCATATATAATTGAGTTTTAAAATACACTGATACATATTTTTTCAGCTGGAATATATGGGCATAATTTTTATTAAAATGTTATTTTGACACCCTCCATTGTGATGCTTTAGTCTTTTAAAGTGTATTTAATGTTGTGATTTGTTTCTGGAAGACCAAGTGTTCAGTAAAATATACTAAAAAGGCACAATTATGTTCTCCTAAGTACAGTTAAGAACAATAGAGGAAGAATGATAGTTATTGGACACTGCAGGAGAATTTTTTTTTTAAAGAATGTTAGATGGTCTTTGGTTTATAAAAGATTGAGAAACTTCCAAAATCTATGACTGTAGGAGCTCTTTCTCATCACTAGGTCGAGCTATTACCTCAAAATGAGAAGCCATCTCCCTGCTAGTACTGTTGTTACCAGAAATAGAGGTGTAGAACAAATAAAACAAAGGTCTGCAGTGAAATAATTAGACTGGAAAATGTAACCTTTGCAGTGTAGAAAATAAACAGCTGCACTACCACACACACTAAGTAAATTATTTCTGTGAAAGAAAAAAATGTAATAATGCAAATAATTTCGCCCCATTTTCTCACAGAAGCACACACTAAAATAGAGTTCACTTCAAAGTATGTCTTACTAATTGTATTAAATCACCAGCACTGAACTCTTCAAAGGGTATATAGTTCAAATAGCTACTTGCTCTCACTTTTTACTAGGAATTGATTCTGAATTCTGTACAGAAGTAAACTTCTGTTGTTGTTACTTCTATCACATAAACAGTAAAATCGAATGTCTCTCCTCTCGGTTCTTCCCTAGCTAGAAACTAACAACAGACTCCATAAAAAATAGCTTTGTCTTTTCACATATAAAGAGAAGAAAAATAAGTCTTCCTGATTAAAAGCCAAAGAAAACCAATTCTAAAGGAACTCAAAATGCAGTATCCATTCAAAAGGATTAAAAGAATTAAATAATGAATGATTGCAAAGAAGAGTTAGTTCTGCATTGTAATTCTTACTGAATAATATCTCTTATCGCAGATGCCAGATAAGAATGTGTTTTCTATTATTAATGCCAACATTTTTATTAAGCTTTTTCCCCCAAAGAAAAGAAACCTGAGGCGACCAAAATCTACTATCAATTCTTACAGAAATACAATTATATGAGAATTATACTTTATAGCGGCTTTACTTTGATTCTTGTTTTAGTTGACAGCAACCCTCAGAACATCTTTGCTTTTGCCAGGTACCAGATGGGCAAATGAAAGGATCTATCTGCAAGAGTTGGCTACTCCTCAATCTGTTCTGAAATTTCTCTCTCTTATTAGAGTTTTTACTATCAGAGAATGTATTATTTTATTTCTGTTGTAGGATTTGACAGATAAAATATCTGCACTTGTCCTGGCTAACTTTTAAGTTGTGTGCATATGTAAGATAAATGGAAAAACTTATCTATACAGAAATATATCAGCAACAAGAATAAAGAGAGACACATTTTTCTTAAGTGCTCAAAGGTTTATGAGGCTATTTCTACAACTAAATCAGGGCCAGAAAATAAATTCAAGTATGGGAGGCTAATTATTAACACACCCATTGGCATGACTTATGTCCCTGCCAAGAAGTATTTCCTTGAGAAAATCTCTGGGCAAGGTAATATCTCCAATGAAAATACAAAGATATTTAATATTTTTTTATTTTGATAATGAGCAAATTCCATTCACTTCAAAGTTTTTAGAAGTGTTTCTTTGAATGTCACATTTTTATCAAGATCCAGTGATTAATTCCTTATTCTGCCACTTGAAATATACAACCTGAGTTTTTGGCACACACTGAATACTAATCTACACTAAATACTAATCTGGAAGTTCACAATGACTTGTTTTAAGTCAATTATTTGTTGCAAGGAGATCTGGTTAGCAGGAACAGCAGCGTAGAGATTGTACAATTGTTTAAATGAGGACAGTACTTCTCAATTCACTGATCAATAATGTGTATTATTCCTTTCCTGGTGGTTCCACTACTGTTTGTGCAAGAAACACAGTGAGTAAAGTTCCGTATCATTAACAGGATGTCAGACTTTCAGCGAGCTGGTGTTCTTACGGGTAAAAGGAAGGTGGGGTGATACACTCGTACTTCTTCGTTATGTTAAAGTACACTTTATCTCACACATTAATCTTACCACAGTAAATAATTTACTTTTACAGCTCCATATATGGTTCTGACTGTTCCAGGACACCCCGTCCTGCCCCAAGTCAAGTGGGCAAAGGTGTAAATTGGTGGTAAATTGAAACTCCATTCACTTCTCTAAAGGCCTTTGTTCTGTTCTAGGAATTAGGGTTGGTGTGTGTAATACTCAAACTTGATCTGGTCCAGTGTGCCTGCAACCACAATTTGTGGGTTCATAAGTGGGCACAGAATGGATAATAGGTTCTTTAGAGAATAATGGCCTTGCTAAATCTGAGTGGTCAAGTTAGTGAGATCTTTTATAAATAATATTAAACCAGTAAGGCATTCAGTTTAATCCAGTTGTCTGATCAAATAGGAGTGAAAACACAAAAGTAGCTTTCAATCAAAATACTTGGAAATTACTTATATAATAAATATTTTCATGGTCTTGCTAATGACCTATAAAAGCAATGGCATAAATGGACTCAATATAAGACCATTTAAAATTAAACGAAATGTTGAGAAAACATCATTCCTTAACAGCCATTAGCTTGTAGAAAGCTATCTGCAGAAGGCAATCAGTTTCACCATAGATATTTGTTAGATACCAATTACATATTTAAATGATATGTTTGTAGTCAATGACTTGACAAATTGCAGAGCCTCACAGCAGCTGTTGCATTTTGCCTTCTGCCTTAACTTTGTGCGAGCTTTCCTATCTAGAAACCTGTTCCCAGACTCCTGTGCATGGAAATGGGGGCAGTTGAGAGCAGTAGCTGATCTACGAGTGGGCTTTTATGGTAGGTCCATACTCCAGAGTGCTCTCCAGAGGGTGTAAGCATTGAAATGCCCAGACAATTATCTCACAGAGACCTACCTAGTGATGAGCAGAGGGATTGAGCCTGCTACTCTGCTTTTGCCCTGCTCAAAACAGTCTTTATGTTGAATACAGCTGGCCCTCCTAGGTAGCGAAACATCTCATTCTTTGTATGTACTGATACGAAGACAAAAGTGATTGATTCCTTTTTAAATTAAAATACTAGAAATTTAATTTCCCTTTCATTTGTTCCCAGCCACATGTGCCAGAAGGTAAGTGGTGTGAATCTCCTTGCCATATTGCTGTGATACGGCTGTGTCCCCCAGCACTGCTGGGCTTTCTCAGCAGCTGAGGAGAATCTCCCATAGCAGTAGGATATTTATATAGAAAGGTCAAGTAGATCTGCACGTCTTGGAAGCAAGGGAGAGCGCCAGGCCTGCTCCCCCTTCTGCCTCAGAACAAGAGAATGGCTTTTCCCTCGGCCATCCACCCAGAGGCAGCGTGTTGAGCAAAGCAGTGCCGCACAGAAGCTCTGGAAGTGTTTGCTACCGTTACACATGCAAGGCAGTCCCTTGGAGGGGCCTGCTTCCTTACCCTGAACTGTAAGAAATTGCTGCTAGAGAGCTGTAAGAGAGACTGCTCATCTCTCCCTGAGTGAAAAAAAAATAAACCAAACAAAACCTGCTTGTATGTGTGGCATGTAAACATCACCATAAAATATTAAACAGCCATTACAACATGGCCAAACCAGTCACATTTGTTAAAGCAAACTTTTTGTACCAATATTAATAGGTGCGATTTTGTGAAGTTACAGCACATTCTACCTTCTCTCTGAAATTTCCTTTTCAAACTAGCCTAACAGAGTGAAACAGCTCAATGAACATGTCAGTATGAAAAAAGTGTAGCACTTCATGCATAAATTTATGGGTATGTAATATATGTGGGCCACAGTTGATAGAAGAATTCCTGTGATGCAAGACCAGGCTTTAAAGTTCACCAGGCAAAATGGAAGTCTTGTGTTCAACTCAGACATGCTGCATTATCTGTAATATAAAACAGTTTGAAAACTTCACTTAATCTATTTTGGAAATTTAAAGCATGCACTGGACATGGGATGGACAGTAACTCTATCCAAATTTTGTGGGGATGAAAAACAGGGAAACAAGAAGACAGACGCTTTTTTTTGTTTTTTTTTGATTTTGCAGCCTTTGCAATTTCCACTGTCTTTGCTATTGTTTATTGTTGATTTTAATGCCAATCAAACTTCTGCCTTACAAGAAGCCTGCCCTTTCTTCTGATGAAACTAGTTCAAGAAGATACTATTCACCAAGTTGCTTGTAATTTTTATTTAAAGGGGGTAGCAGGATGGAACAGGAATGAGAAGCTATGACCCAGAGTAATGTGGGACATGCGAGCTTCCTAAACCGGTACATTCAGCATCTCCTGAATGACTCGAGGCCACACTTCAAGTGCTGGGTCCAGCCGCGTGTCCCTCACTTCAGGAAAGACCTTGAGGTGCTAGAGCATGTCCAGAAAAGAACAATGGAGCCAATGAATAGTCTGGAGAGTAAGAGAAGCAGCAGAGAGAGCTGGGGGTGTTTAGCCTGGAGAAAAAAAGGGTCAGGGGAGACCTTATCACTGTCTACAGCTGCCTGAAAGGAAGTTGAAGCCAGGGGAGGGCCGTGCTCCTCTCCCGGGCAACCAGCAACAGGACAAGAGGAAGTGGCCTCAAGCTGCACATGGAGGGGGGTTCAGATTGGACATCAGGAAGCATTTATTCATGGGAAGGGTTGTTAAACATTGGAATGGCCTGCCCAGGGAGGTATGGAGTCACTATCCCTGGGGGCATTCAAGAAATGACTGGATGTGGCACTCAGTGCCATGGTCTAGTTGACAAGGTGGTGTTCGGTCATAGGTCAGACTCAGTGATCTTGGAGGTCTTTTCCGTCCTAAATGGTTCTGTGATTCTGTGTGACCCATCATTCAGAGAACAAGAAGTAAAAAGAGACATGAAAATGGAGATGAAAGGGCACACCCCTGAGGTGATAATTGTTTTGGAGAGAGGAGAGACAGAACAAAACCACACAGATCTATAGCTATGATGAGGGAAACCTGTGGTTTGGACTGAACCCATGGACAGACTGGAGGAAGGATGGAGAAGGATAGAGGGAAAAATCAAGAACAGTGCGTGCAGTGACCTCCATTTACAGAAACACTAGTGGCTCTCAGCATGGAAAAGTTCTTCTCTGCACGTTCCTGCACCCGGTACTTAAAAAAACAACACACACACACACAAAAAGAACCCCAAACAAACCCAAAACAAACCACAACATAAACCCTGTATCTATTAAATGCAGAGCCCCATTATCTACCCAGTGCTTGCAAAACGCTAATTTTCAGTTACACTGTAATGAAAAACACCTTCCAAATCTACAATTCCTCTTATTTAATATTTTTTTTTCCTAAGGAAACCACCGAGAGATAAACGTCAAGAGCTGTTGGAAAGGTAGGCAACGTTAGCACAGGGAGATAAGGAGCGATTGCAGAGGGCTCGGTATCCTAGCAACATCCCTTGCAGTTGCCTAATGGTATTTTGGAAGAGCAGCGACTCCAGACCGGCTGAAGTGAGGGGAATGAGGGGCTGGAGCGCAGCGGAGCTCCGCAGCCCGGCCTGAGCACCCGGCACAGCCGCTTCCAGGCAGGACCAGGCAGGCGAGAGCGAGGTAACGCGGTGGAAGGGTGGATGGACAGCGCTGCCCGAGGCATTTCCTCGCTCGCCGTGCCCGGGGAGGCACCGCCGGAGCGCCGCGCCGCTTACCGACTGCTGGGAGCTCCGGGGAGCTGCCGCTTTGCGCTCCTCAGTCCCTCCCGCGCCCTCCCCTTCCCCCCGGGACATTTTTTCCCGCAACCCTGGAAGTCCGGGCCGAGCCACCGCGCGCGGCGGACAGACCGGCCACCGCTCCCGCGCTGCGGCTTCGGCCTGGGGCGCCCGCCCTCGCCCACTGCCGCGCGCCGGGAGGCGCGG
>VWPU01000544.1:0-63873 GCA_013398955.1 Callaeas wilsoni
GGCAGGGGGCGGCCCCGCCGCGGCGATGGCGGCGGTGGAGCTGGCGGGTGGGCACGGCGAGGCCGCTTCTCACGGCCCGGGGGTCTCTCGGGGCACGGCGGGGCCGCGGGCACGGCTGCCCCTCACTGCTCGGGAGCCCCTCAGAGCACGGCCGCCCCTCACGCTCCGGCAGCTCAGACGGTTGTCGCCGTCCCCCGCCGTGAGGGGAGCGCGGTGCCCCGGCAGCTGCCCGGTGAGCGCTGTGAGGGGACCATGAGCGGAGCTGCCCCTGCCTCCTTTGCCGGGCAGAGGCAGGGCACTGCCAGCCTCTCTAGCGGCGTCCAGCCCTGTATGGTTTTCAAACCCTAAAGCTGCGGTTTAGGGTGTGTGCCCCGGGGAGGGAGAGCTAGAGCCGGCCCAGGGCTGAGGAGAGAGGGCTGGGGCAGCAGTGGAGGAGGTGGCACCGGAGAGAGCTGGGGACAGACTCATGGCCCCTGTGAGGGGTGAGTGGGAAGATGGAGCCAGGCAGTTCCCGGAGAACTGAGGGATAACAGGCATAAAACGGAGAGAAGAGAGGTTGAGGCTGTGCTGAAGGGAGAGCGCTCCCTTGTGCTGTGGAGCAGGCTGTCCAGAGACCTGTGTCCTGCATCCTTGGGGTTCACGAGACTTGGATAAAGTCCCAAGTAACCAGGACTGAGCTCGGAGCAGACCCAGCTTTGAGCAGGACTCTCAAAGGTCTCCTGAGGTCTCTGCCTACCTGGGTTTTGCTCTATGTTAGATGAGAGTCATGATTCCCACTGGAAAGGTAAGTTCCCAACATTGGTGGCAGCAGATGGCAGCTTGGAAGCACCAAACTTACCCTGGGTGTGTATAGAAATGTTAGATAGATAGTAAAGAAAAATAAAAAGTACAACTAGGCCACCTTTTCTGAACTCTTTCTTCACCACGTTCTGTGCTAGATGAACAATTGGCATTAGCATAGGGGGGTCTTGGCTTTCTGTCTGCAAAAGGAAGCAGGACTGACTTCACTGCACTTGGGGAACGGAGATCCTCAGCCCTGAGCTGAAACATCTCAGTAGCAACCAGCCCTCCCACATCAGTGTGTACACAGTGTACTGCTCACAGGAGAGCTGGGCTCTGCAGCTGACCCCTTTTCTTTCCCTTGACAGAGTCCAACTCAGTGCAGGGCATGGAAACTCCTTCCCAGGCTCCTGTCACCTCCTTTGGTGTACTCTCTTTCACTCGTTGCTCAGCTGCCTGTTGGTGTTTTACTTACCTTGAGGCTTTCCAGGCTCATCTCCTGGCTCCTTTGCTCTGAATTTTGCTGGCAGGCACTGCTGTGTTCTGGGCTAGGCTGTGTGCATCCTGGGCTTGCTTTTGCCAGAGCTTGGGAACCACCTTGTGCAAAGAGGGTTTTTTTTTCCTGTAAGTCAGCTTCTCCCCTTCCCACCTGTTGTGGTAACTTTTTTTGGCTGGAAAAGATAGGGCAGAGTGACGTGTGAAGAGAGAAAAAGACATGAGGGCTCACACTTTTGCTATGTGGGCAGACTCGATGTTGTTGGAGCTATAGAAGGATTTCTGTGAATGTAAATGCCTCTTCTGTGGTGTCTGGGTCGTGGAGGGAGGGGGAGAAGAGAACATCATGGGCAGAAGTCTTGGAGACAACAGCAAGAAGTACCAAGCTTCCAAGGAGTTGCGATGGTGGTGCTGGAGGTGGAGCAGGGAGCAGTAGGAGGGGCAGGAACTGCTTCCATCTTCGTGCAGGGTCCGGTCCCATCTCCCGTGCAGGAATTACTGACCCCCTTTTTACCTGCCACACTCATATCCCAAAATGGTCTCTTCTAGCTGAAAGAGATGGAGGCAAAACCAAGCCACCAGAACAGGGAGAAGGTGACTGGTGGGGTAGGGAAAGGAGAAGGAAGGATCCACCATGGCCATGCCCTGCTGGAGGGACAGCCTGGACATGGCACCTGTCCTGCAGGGTGGATGTGAGACTGCTGGGCCGGTGCTGCTGTGCCTAAGTCACATGGTTGTAATTTCCTGACAAAGTCATCTTCCTCTTCCCTCCTTGTGCTGCAGGGAAACAGCTCTCTTATTTCCTCCCTGTGCCTTCCCCTCTGAGGCTGGATTAAATCCCTGGCCTCCCCTGGTTGCTTCTACATGTCTCTTCTCCTTTTTCCACTCAATGGATCTTTTGTTTCCTTGTCAGTCTGTTTGCTCCTCATATATTTTAGGAATTTTTTATTTATCTTTCCTCTGCTGCTATTTTTGCTTTGCCCGCTGTTGCACTGCTATTCCTCCGTGACCCGATCTGGCTGTTTACACCCTCTCTTTTACAGACGTCTGCATTGTTCCAGGCTTCCTCTGCTATTTCTATCTCATTGGGAACCTCTACACTCATGGTCTCTGCAGGCATGCTTTGCTGCCCTCTCCCAAAATTTCTCAGTATTTAAGGGATACAGGAAGGTGTTGTTTTCTCTCCTGTGGTTCTCTGTGCAGCATGGATTGCATCCATCCTGAATCTGTGGGTGAGGAGTCCACCAGCAGTGGGGCCCTGGATTAGTTCACATAACTACATTGTACTACGTCAGTTCACATCACAAACTGCGGGGTTTGAAAAGCTGATCAGGTTTTTGCCATGGTCACTTGCTGGAGCCAGCTGTTACTCACAGTCACCAGTGGTCACCTAAGTGACTACAGGTGAAGGCAGCCTGGTGTGTGAGGTGACAGCTGCTGCCTGTGTGGAGCACCTGGGCTGCGGTGGCAGTTCCTGTGCTGTGCTCCCTGGGCTGCCCTGGAGCAACCAGCTCTGTTTTGGGAGGCAAAGTCTGGGTGTGAGAGCGAGCCTGGGCTGCGGGGAGGACGAGGGACTGACCTGGTGGGTGAGGCTGTGCTGGAACGTGCCCTTGCCTTCAGGTCTGAGGGGCTGTGATCAGAAGGGGCTGTTGGGGGAAGGCCCATCCTGACCTTTTTTCTTCCTGGGAAGAAGGGAGCCGTGGGGCAAGCTGGGTCTCAGCTAGGATCTATTGTTTGTTCACTGCCTGCCTAAAGAGGAGACAGTAGTGTTTAGACTTTCCAGCTGGGAAAGCACTTTGAAGACTCCCTTGAGGAAAAACTGTTGCATTTAGTTGGTTATTTTCAGCCTTTGGGGTTTATAGTCTATAGATGGTGTCTCTGGGACTCCCTTTATTTTTTTGGACCCATTCTTGAAGAGACACAGCTCTGTGGTGGTGAGGAGGGGATGTGCTCATGGGGACACAGCTGCATGGCTTTGGGAGCTCCTTTTCTAGCCTTGGCTCAGGGTCCGAGACCAGAATTCCCACATGAGAGAGAAGAAAACAATGCAACCCACAGTGCTAATGTGTTAAAGAGACTTGTCTGACTGCTACCAACTTTAACTGGCAGGGAGGAGGAAGAGAAGAGGGTAATTTTGAAAAAAACTGACTATTTGATATCTTTTCTTAGACAGGTGTGGCTAGTTTGACATGTGTGTCACTGACTGTTCCCACAGAAGAGTCTGGAGGTCTTTTCTGAGGTGCTCGTATGCCTGCGTGGTTTGCTCCAGACTTTGGGAAGTCCTCAAGGAAGGTGTTTGGGCTAGGTCTGTGCTCTCATTCTCCACGGGAATTCCAGTCATGTTTAGGGGAGTTACAAACTTCACACAAACAGTCTCCCTCCTGCTGCTCACATTCCGCAGGACATTCTTGGCAGCCGGACAGGTCGCTGAATGAGCCCAGGGGCAGGACGGGGTCCAGGGCCCTGCAGGGGCAGGGACATGGCTGAGGCAGCGGCTCCCCTCACCTGAGCAGGTGTTTGCACTGTGCCAGGGTGTGGGGCAGGCTGCCTTCACAGTGGGCTGTGTTCAGTGCACATGTCCCGGGTTGGGACACGGCTACAGAATCACAGAGGGCAGGGTTAGATGGGATATAGGGAAGGAATTGTTCCCTGGGAGGTGGGCAGGCCCTGGCACAGGGTGCCCAGAGAAGCTGTGGCTCCCCCTGGATCCCTGGAAGTGTCCAAGGCCAGGTTGGACGGGGCTGGGAGCAGCCTGGGACAGTGGGAGGTGTCCCTGCCCACAGGAGGGGGTGGAACGAGGTGATCTCTAAGGTCCTTTCCAACCTCAACCAGTCTGGGATTCTGGTTCTGTGACTGGAATAGTCAGCCTGTTGGAGTTGGTACCATCCTTTTCTGTAGGAAAGAGGAGCTTACGTACAAGAACATCTTCAGAGTAATCATGACTGGCTTGCAGAGCTTGAAGGTGAACTGAGTTTTACGCCTGCCCATGAAGTTCACCTGGGAGTGTGTAGGCACCTGAGCTTTGCTCTGCCTGCTCGCTGCTGCTCTTTCTCACAGTGTTCTGCCTCTTCAGACCAGCCCAGGGCAGAATTCGGGTTACTCTGGCAAATGTTAATGTGATACTTGCCTCATTTCACCTTAGTGATGGCCTTTCAATACCAAGATACCAAATGTGAACAGATACAGCAGGTAGTGCTCCCAGTCCGTAGTAGTCCTAAGCCCTTTTCCTGGCTGAGCCTCGGGTCACTTCCCAGAGGAGCCTGGAATTCTGCAGACAGGCAGGAAGCAGCAGGACGGAAAGAAAGTGACTTGCCAGAGGCAACCAATGGGTGAGTGGAATGGAATAAAGTGCAGGTCCCTGGGTTTGCAGCCCAGTGCCTGAGTGCAGGGCACAACCTTTGGATTGCAGTTCTGTGCCCTGGGAAAGAAACCAGAAACAAATGCACAGGGAAATGGGCAGGGAAGGGTTGCTAAAAGCTGAAGGTATCTCAAAGTACAGCTGATGCATTAACTTCAGGTATGTCTGGTTAGTGATCTGGGACTTCGTGAGTGTTCCTCTTCCCAGGGGAGAAGTCCCGAGTCTAGGGGAGCAGTGCTGATTGATATTGTAGGGAAGAGTCCTACAGTTCCTGGGTGCTTTAAATAAAGCACTGTTGAAAGTGGGAAGAATCAGGATGTGGTGCTTTCGGGAGCCTTGATCTCCAGTGTGCCAGTCAGGCTGGCTGAATCAGGACAGCTTGCTGACAGCAGGGTTTGCTCTGTGATTTTTCCCTGGTGACACCTTTTTTGAGGACCATCACAAGCAGGTTGCAGTTTAAAGCAGGCTGTGCTTCCAGGCTGTACTGTGACACCAGCCGGGGGGATGGGCAGGAAAACAACAAGGAAAAACAGCTCCACTGCAAGCCAGTTTTACTGCTCCGCTTGCTTCCATTCCTGGGGTGTTGCAGTTGTTACTATGGCAATTCAGGGACATTTGCTGGAGGCTGGAAGACCACTAATAGTTATTTGCTAGTAGATCCCGTCCTTTCTCTCTCCATTTCCTTCTCCTGTGTACATGCAGCTCTGTTCAAGAGGCACAGCTGGGTTTTGTGCTGTTCCTCAAAAGCAGATCCCAGTGCTCAGCCTGCCAGCAGGTTAATCCTGCACAGCTCTCCGGTCACCTCCACATTTTGGGAGATGCTTGAGAGCCCAGCGTACAGATCCCGTCTGTAAGCCCAGACCATCCCAAACAGCCTCCTTCTCTTGTGCCTTAAATCCTGGCATAAACAGGAGCAGCTGTCAGAGAACATTAATGCTCACTGCAACCAGCCTCACAGACTGGGAACTCCTGGGCCACATCCCACAAAATCCCAACCGATCCCATGTAACACAACCTGATTTTTCTTTGGGTCTCTTGGCCTTTCTGTTCTGTTGAGCCTCTTGTCCTTGCTTGCAAGTAATTTTTGAAAATCACAAATACCATCTCTTAGATGAGGATACAGCCGGGTGTTTCAGACCACCCTCAGGCTGCAGAAGAAGCAAAGTGTGGTCGTTGGAATTTGCCAGACAATGTCACCTCGACACAGCCTGAGGAGCAGCTCAGGAGCAAATCCCAAGGAAGGCAGGGATGCACAGCACCTGCTGCAGTGTCACAGGGTTAAAAAGAACTGCTTTTAAGGATAAATAGGGTGGCAAGAGGTGCCAAAATGATCTTCAGAAGAAGTACTTTTGAAAATTTTATATAATATATTTATTTAATATAAATACATCCTGAGTTTACTTTCTTCTTCCCCATTTGTAGTTGCCCATACTTGCTTATGGTGTGTACCTGGGTGCTGGGCTAAGACAGGACAGTTGGTGGGAGGGGGGTCATTAATGTTCACTGGGTCTGAGGATGTCGTAGGCAGCAAACAGAACATTTTCCCTTCCAGTTTCTCAGCCAAATGCTCTCCAACCCATCGCCGGGGCACAGGTGTGCATCCACGTGTCTCTCCACTGCAGTTACAGCGAGGAAAAAAAGAAAATGGCATTATTTTTTTTCCAAAATGGAATATGCAGTAAATATTTCAGAACTCCATAAATAAAAATGATTGATCTGATCTTTTAAAAACATATTTCCCTTTGGGCTCTGACTAAGTGTGAGAAAGTTCAGCCTGAGAAGGAATTTATTTGGAAAAGCAGTGAAAGGTTAGAAGCAGGGATGTGGGCTGGAATATGCCTTGCAAATGTTAACTGTGGAGGCACAGTGCTAACGCCATGCATGTGCAAAAACATTTGGAGGGTTGTGAATTTAAACCATCAAATTAATATCGTCAAAATTAAGGTTTTCTTGCCCACACCTTACTCATACAGGATATGGTGTTTGTAATGTTCTGACAGGGATGGGAAGATGTGGAGGTGGTTTGCTGGTGTTAATTTATGGTTGAGGAAGAACCTTTAGCATCTCTGTTTCTTGATTAATTTAAATGTTCAGATTTGCAATCTAAATGTTTCCTTAAAGTAAACTTAACTTTTGATTTCTTTTACTTTTCTGGGGGGTACCAGAGCAAAACCCAGGAAGCTGCATTGTTGTGAAAAGTGTGATCCAGAGTGCTGTGTGCACACCCACGTGCAGCCGCCACGGTGACCCGTGAATCATTTACAGCTGCCTGATTCATTTTCCCAGTGCTCTTATTTAATAATTCTCCTGCTCCTTGGGGAGAGCCAGAAAAACGGATCTTATTTTCCTAATGTGTTTGCATTTTAAGTAGGTAAAGTCTCTTTAGATTCCCGTTTGCCAAACAAGGAGATGAATATGTTCATCTTCACATGTAAGTGACCAGTGGGCTGAGACCAAGGATGATAAATTTCAGCTCAGGAGGAGGAATTAAGAAAATAATAAGAAACCTGAATAGCAAACCAACCCATACACCTTCAGTATTTTGTATTTAAATTCTCAGTAGTTTCATTCCTAAGGATCTTCTTAAGCAGAAAGGCAGAGGAGTACAGGGATCACCTTCCTGACACCTTTTCCTTTCAGCCTAAGCAGAAGGGTTGGTGTTCTTGATTTCCTCGGGTGATTGTGGAGAGGAGAGTCTTGCATCCCCCCAGCTTAATTTAATTGCATTTTCTTTGTTAAGAGTTTTCATGGAGTCAGGACCTCTACTTCAGTGCTTCTCAGTCATTTAACTAGCAGTTCTTCTTTCCACTTTGGAAACCAGGCAGTGATAATCCATGTGAATTCCCATCTGGAAATCACAGAACAGAATTTCTAGTCCTGGACAAATGAGTAGGAAAAAGTCAGGATGAGGTTTGCTTTTCTTTTATGAAACTCTCAGTGCTACATCATTTAATCCAAGCGGTTGTGAGACAGATGAGCAGTGTGTTCCCAGCCAAACCATTTTTACTCTAGAAGGGGCTTTAAAAGAAAATGGCCTTTATTGTGTGTTATGCAGAACTCCACAGTGTGGGCTGAATGGAGTTTTTCACTTGAGATGGAGCTTCAGGTCCTTATTGATAGAGAAGATAAATCTTCCCTCATTTACAGGTTATGTAGGTTCAAGTACACCAGTTTTTTTAATTGTGCAAGGTGAGGTAGTTCATTTTCAAATTGCTGGGAGTAGCACCTTAAGACGCTCATTAGACCATTCTTTATCTTACTCTTGTTTGCACTTTGAATTTACAAAAAAAGAATCCAGCCCTGCCCTGAAGTGACACCGGAATGAGGCAGGATGAGGCATGATCTGCTCGTGTTGTTACATTGTCTGATGTGTCTGAATTTTGTCTTGGAGCCTCAATATCCTGCTTCATGATGCTGATTTGGGGGATAGTTGTAAAATATTACTGTTTTTGCTGTAAGTAGCTGATATTTGCTGTCTGTTTGGATTCAGCTTGAGCATACTTTTAACTGAGGGAGAAAGAAATTCTTTGATGTGAGAATGTCTTTTGTCTCTCAACATCCAGTGAGCAGTGTCCAAAACACCTTTTCCCCAAAATGTTTTTTTAAAAAGTAAGAGTTTGTGACCATCGGACTACTCTGAACAAGGATTCTTTCTCTCAGAAATTAAATCAGGATATTCCCCTCTGCAGGGAAATTCCTGGTAGTCTGGCATCAAGTTTCCAAACCTGGTGGGATTACATCCAGCCCTGGATGGTGTGCATTGAAATCTCCGTTGTGCTACATTCAGCTAACACATGGTTTCAATAAAGCATTACAGAATTTAAAGATTCCTCTGGCCACGGACTTGAAAGCTTAAAAATCGCTGTGAGGTGAAATCAGCCCTGTAGCCCTTGACTGCACCTGTAGCAGCTCTTCTCAGGAGCTGGAATGGCCCTGGAATACTTCATGGAGAAGCCAAGCACGAGCCTGTGGCTCCATGCCCTCTCACCTGTCATTTGGCCCCTTGCCAGCTGGGAGGTGAGCCGGGACCTTGCACCAATTTTTGTGTCATTTCAGGGGATTTGACCCCTCTGTGTGAGGGTTTGGGATTATTCCTGGCTTGGCAGTTTGCATCCCAAGGACCCCCTATGTGAAGCATGGGAAGCACTGTGTTAATCCAGTGTGTTCCTCAATGTCTCCTGTGTTCCTGACAGAGGCCAAATGTTTGTGGGAAGGAAGCAAATTATTGTGAAATGAGTGATCTTGGAATAGTTTGCCCACAGGGAGAATTTTTTCCTTACCCCCACTTAGGATCTGGCTTGTGCCTTTGTGTGCAAGGGTTTCTGTCCTTTCCAGAATTCTGGATTTTATTATTATTTAATCCTTACTAATGTAACTCTGGGTCCTTTAATCCTCTTAAGGGTTTGCTGCTGACTTTGGGCTCAGTCCTGCTCCCTTTTCAAGGAATTTTGCTATTAGACACCTTTAAGTTGAGTTCTGATGTAAATTGAAGCTGATTTTACTGGCAGCTCTTCCCTGGCTCTAAAATGCAGCTGTAAAGCTGTAACCTGTGTGCAAGGCGCAGTTCCAGTGGGGAGGAGAGGGAGGTCTGTGGTCCTGTCTGCAGCCCTGATTCTGCCTCTCCTCACTGCCAGTCCGGAAGGAATCCTCAAAAGATGCCAAAGGCTCAGGTCAAAGGAATCGTCCGTGAGCCTGCGCGGGGAATGTCCTGCCAGCTTAGGAAGCCATAAATGTGTTCCTTTCCATCTAGGTGCCCCTCTGGCTGCGGAAAGGGAGAAGAAGCCTCTCTCCAGAGCTGTCTTTGTGCTGCCCTGGGTGGAATCCACAGAAACAAGTGAGGGTCCCAGATGTTTTGTTTTTTTCCCTGATGTGTTGTAAGGAAGCAGTAGTTGCACTCTGGGTCTTCTGGGGAGGCTGCTCAGGTAGAGTATGCCCTGGACACAGCTTGGAAAGGCGTTTCCCAGTGGGAAGCATGCAGCATGTTCCTCAGAAAATGCCATCCTTTCCTGTTTCTTTGCATCAGGTGGATTAGTCATGGGGACTGGCTCTTCCTGAAGAGTGCTGGTGTTGCTCATGGTTGCTTTCAGTGAGGCAGATAGCCCAGGAAAGGTGATGCTTTTTCCAGGTACTGCCACAGAGCCATGCCCCAGCTCCAGCCCTCTGGGTCTGTCACCAGCAGGACTTGAGCATCTGCCAGCAGACTTTCAGGAAACAAGGAGTGTGAAACTCAGGATGACAGCATGTCAAGGACTGTCTTGTGATCCACTGGCCGAGGCTGGAGGGATGATGCTGATCCTTTGTGGTCACTTAAGCCCTTCTCAGAAAGCCTTTTTGGGGGCAGAAACATCACCTCCTCAAACAGAGAGGTGACATAAATGCATTGCAGCTGTAAGAAATCCAGCTCTCCCCTTTAAGAGCTGCTGCTGGACTTTATGTTTGGAAAACCTTGTTTGCCAAGGGGAACAAGGAATGTGGAATTGTCACAGAATTTATGATTTAGAATAGAATTTCTGGTGTTGGGTGCTTCCTTTGCCATTCCCAAACCTGCTGGTGCAAAGGAGCCGCCCTGACCATGGAGCAGAACAAGCAGTGCTGTCCAGGCCACCCTCTTCTAATTTTCGTGCTTTTATCTTGACTGGGACCTGCAGCACTTCTGGATGTTAAGAAGAATTCAGCAGGCTGTTATAATCTCTTTACATTAAACAGTTTTGCCCTTCCACATGTGGAGGCTGTCCCTGCTAGACAGCTGTTCCTGCAGTGCTCTGCAAGAGTAGGATCAATAGGATTCCAGGGTATCTGCAGAGTGCCAGTTGCTGTGAGAGCTCCTCTATTAAGTACCTTTTGTGGCTTCTGCCATTTGAAAGCTCAGTGTGAATTCTGGGCCAGATGAAAATTGTTCTTCACCTTGGATAAGTCCTTAAGGAGCTCCCGCAGCTGCTGTGGGGAGAGCCCATCGTTTGGGACTCTTCATGGGCTGTGCTGTCAGCACTGCAGGGATGTCAGCTGGATGGGACTGTTTCCAGTCTGGGTTTCTGGGATGCTGTGCAGAGCTCTTGGAGCCCAGTGGAAACCAGTTTGTACGCAGCTTTTGTGGTATTCCTGCACTTAGGAGGGCAAGTTGAGTGATGTGTATTTCTAGCTTTATTTTTAACGATACAGAGCTCTCGACCTTTCAACACATTTCTGATTGCTCTTGTTCACTTCCTGGGTTTCTAAAGCAAAATCCACTGAGGCCAAGTGCCCTAAGGTCTTGTTCTGGGCATGTGTTCTCTGCCCTCTCTTTCCTGCCAAAATGAAATATGTACTTCCTTCTCTGTGGAATATTTGAATCAGACCAGCAAAAATTCTCCAAATCTTGAATGTGAGATGCGGGAAGAGAGCTGAGCTCAGCCCTGGGGCAGGGGGTTCAGCAGGTCCCAGTGAGTGCTGGACACACCATGGGAGCAGCCCCTGGAGATGGACAGAGAAGAGCAGCACATTCTCTCTCTTTTATTGGGGTCACTTGCAAGCAGAGGGAACAAAACTTTTAGGCCTCATGGAGTTATTTCTTGGGGCACTTGAAAAACCTGCCCATTTGCCATCTTAGTGTGTCAGTCCTTTATAGCTGAGGATCTGCCCTGTGTAACGAGGCTGTGCCTTGCCTTTTCTACTACTAGCAAGATGAGGTGCTCTATTTTGGCCTTTGTATTAAAGATTAATTGTGAGCTGACTAAATAAGTACAGCTGGTACTCACTAGACCTCTCTCTGGAATCCCTGCTCCTGTTGGAAAGGCTCCTGAGCGTGAAGGATAATGATACTTGCTGGAGTCTGGGGTTTGACCAGATGTCTTTGGAGCATTTTGGAGGTCTGCGTTTGCAGCAGGGCGGTTGCTCAGCTGGCAGCAAGGATGTGAATACCAATAAGGGCAGCACTGAACCCACGTGCTGGTGGGCTGAGGAGTGTCCTTCCCTGCTGTAATAGTGCCTGTTGGTGTGGTTGTGCTTTGGGTGGAGCCTTAGTGTCTCCCTGATGACAGCAGAGAGTTTGAGTCTGAGCAAACTTGCCTAGGTAGTGTTAGTTTGGCTCTTTCTGGATCCATCTCTCCAGAGGTTTGGGGTGGGTGGCTTGCAGCCACACCTGAGCACCTGGAGTCCCTTGCAGCTCTTCCCATGGCAAGCTGTGCTGTTAACATATACTGGATATCGTGCCCCAGCTGGACACCTTGGGATAGGAGTTATAACCCACAGCAGGAAAACTGCACTGGAGCAGGTTCCCTGTGGTCACAGCCTGGCAGAGCTCAAGAAGCGTTTGGACAATGCCCTGAGATTGTTGGGGTGTCTTACCCTGGTGGGTCCCTTCCAACCCAGGAGATTCTGTGATTCTAAGTGGTAGTGCAGGGCTAGTTCTGCCCAGGGAGTTTCTTGCTGAGAAAGCAGCTGCTGCTGGGGTCAGCGCTGGATATGTTCAAAGGCTGTCAGCTGAGATGGCTTTATTGGGTAAGGAGGAGGAGGTCTGGCACTTGGGAGCAGCTCGAAGAGGGACTGCTGTTCCAGGAGGTAAAGCTTGGCTGTACATGGGCAGCTCTTGGAACACAGTGAGTTCTCTGTCTCTGAGGCTGGGCACTGTTTGCTGGGTGTTCTCTCCTACAGAGCCCAGGAGATCAGTGCCGAGCTGGACCAGCTGGAACAAATTCTTACTTCTCTCTAATCTCTGGAGATCCTTCTGCCTGCTGGAAGACAGTCCGTAACAAAACAAGCAAACCCCTGTTCTCTGGGGCTGTGCTGTTACACTTGTTACATGTTCCCATTTTCCCTGCACTGCCCAGAGAAGAAGTGCCCACACCCAGCATGGGCTCTGCTGGGGACAGTGAGATGGCCCCTGTGTGACAGTGCCCTGGCCCTGTGAAATGGTGTGTTAGTTAGTTCTCTTCTGTTCTAACAAGTCTATTTACTGAGCTCTGTTCTTCCAAACTAAGGCCATAATAGTTTTTGTTCTCCAAATGTGAAATTGCCTGGTCTTTGGAACTTCTTTGAAGAGTTAATCTTCAGTTGGTCCTGCACGGCTCATTTCACTTCAAAGAGGAGGTTGGTTCCTTGGTTTGGGGACACCCAGCGAGATGGGACTGATTGCTGAAGCCACCTTAGGAGTTTTCTCTGCTACTTGACTTGCTAATTGACTGTGCTAATTGACTGGGGTTTTTTTGAAACAGAGATACTTGGCATCAATCATTAGATGCTCTTCATTGTGGGAGAGGGCCCGGGTGGAGGGAGACCCTTAGCACCACCGAAGGAGCCTGCACAAGATCACACAAGGAAGCAAACACAGTTAAATGTGACTCACCAGTGCTTGTAAAGCTGGAATGTTCTCACAGGTGTCTTCTGCTGCTCCTCCTCCTCTCCCTTCAGCCATGCACTCTCTGTGCAGAGTCCCTTTCTCCTTGCTTGTCCAGCCTGGACTTCAAAAACCCCTTAACTCTACTTTAGCACTGCTGTGCTCTGATTAAGATAGAAATATTTTTTAGTCACAGAGGTAAAGTTCCAGTACCCAGCTGTTTAACACCTTTTAGATTTGGCATTTTTCTCTGCTAGATCATCATAGCTTCTACAGTCTCTCTGCCAAGCAGAATAAAGGGTGACAGTGATCTATTATTTAGTGCTGAACCGCATGTGCTGCTGGACTGAGTGGTGCACCCAAGTGAGTGATTACACTCTACCAATATATCCTAGCTTAAAATGTGGAGTAATTTTCAAAGTAAAGTGATGGAGAAGTAAAATAAAAGATTACTTAATGTGAACACTCTGGTGTGTTTGAACACAGCATGGAAGAGGTAAAAACAAAGCTTTAACTTTGCTGATAGTAGGGATACATGGATCCAGCTACACTGCTGCAGGGGAGCTTTCTGAATGCAGGGCCTCTGGAGCCCTGGGAGCTGCTGCCTGCACTCCTCGCTCCTGCTGGGATGTAAACACACTGCTTTCGAGATCAGTACAAACTGATGTGTTTCACTGTTTGTCGTGGGCTTGTAGCAGCTTTGCTGTGGGCTCATAGCATCAAGCCATTGGCTGCTGGGGTTGTCTGGCAGGTGGGGTGACTGCTCAGGGAGGTCAGTCTGTGCCCCAGGGTGTGTCAGGCAGCAGAGGGGGGAAACACCCCACCAAGCTGGCCAGGGAAATCCTCCTCTTGCACTGGTGTCGCAGCTGAGCTAAAGGCACTGATCCCCACTCAGAACAGACCAGATTCATAAACACTTGGAGCTGGTTTGCATCTGTCTGCCCCACACAGCTGTGGCGAAGGGTTGGTTGTTGCTGGGATGAAGTGATGGGATGTAGGGAACAAACATACATGAAACCAAGCTTCGTCAGTCCTCCCTTCATTGAGCAGCTTACTGTCCTGCGTGCCTTGGATTGCTGCTTCTCTTGGTTTTGTTGGTTCTAGCAGGATCCTGGGTGCAGCTGGGAATCAGTAAACAGCAGAGACTGAGAACCAGGTGTGTGCTCACATCCAGTCCATGTTAGAGTTGGCATATTAAGGCTTTGGTTTCTAACAGCTCATACATTGACTGTGTTTAGTTCTGCCCCTTTGTCCCCATCCTGACCAGCACCTGCTTGTCCCTGAACTTGCTGAGCCCTGAGCTTCCAAAGGAGATGTCAGCAGGGCCTGCTTCCCTGCATCCTCATTGCTGTGAGGTCTGTGGGGTCTGCCCTGGAGAGCAGCACTGTCTGAAGAGGAAATAAATCAGAATATGCCCCAGGCCGTATAGTGTGGGGCACCCAGGGAGCAGTGTGAGGCAGTAGTTGTCTGTGTGCCTTAGAGACCTGACAGAGCAGGTGGGATGTGTCAGTGCATGGGGGTGTCTGACTGAGCAGTGTGGTTGCAGTGCTTGCCTTTCACCTCAGAGTTTCTAAACTGGTCTGTTTTCTTCTTCCTACAGACAATTTTAGGTACACGTGTGACATTTGTGGGAAAAAATATAAATACTATAGCTGCTTCCAAGAGCACAGAGACCTACATGCCGTGGATGGTGAGTAATTTTTTGACACTCAGACACCTGAACTAAGCTGAGAAGTCTTTGGAGAAGCAAAATGTGCTTCTGCAGGAGCGTGTGGCCTGTGGTGTGCAGGACGTGGCACTGCACGGAGGGCCTGGCTTTGTCATGGAGGCACAGTCTACAGGCACTGCAGGAGGGAGTTTGCTGTTCTTGATTCTCTCTGTGGGCATCAAAACAACACCTGTGCTGGCACCTGGGGACCTTGCAGTGTGTCTGCAGTGAGGTTCATGGTTAGGATGGAGATCCTGGGACTGAGTGCCTCAAGGTAAATGGTCAGCCTGATTATTTGCTGGGAAGGAGTTGATTGCTTTTTGGTTTCTGGATTTACAGGTTTGTTCCCAACGTACTTCTCTGAAGTATTTCAAATTTCAGAGTTGGGAAATGTTTCATTCTTGTTAATCACTGTGGTAGTGAACTGATAAAGTTGTCAGTGGCCCTTAAAGGCTAGTTTTTCCTCTGTGACTGTAGATGTGGCCTAGGCTGGTGACACATGGTCAGAAGAAGACATCCACTGCCAGAAGCAGTGTTTCTTTATTCTGCACCAGGGGAAATGAAGTATCAGCATGCTGGCTTGCCCCCTGCTCACTGAGCCACTAAAGCTCCTCACCTCAGAGGCCACAGGTACTCCAGACCCTCTCTGTGTGTGCTGCAAGCCTGTCAGTACTGCTCTTCACTTGGCCAAGGAGAGTTCTAGAAAGAGGCTGCTTGGAGAGCAGCAGGTTTAGAATGGCTGGGCTGTCTCAGAAAAGCAAGTGGTTTTCCACAGTACATGCTTGTCCAAAAAAATGGCTGTATTTACCTGGAACGTGTGGACATCTGAATATGCTCTAAGGACAGCCAGTGTTCTCCTGCAGGGCACCACTGCCAGCTCCCTCCCTCCTGTGGGGAGCCAGAAGGAAATTAGTGGCACTGACAGTCACTGTGAGGGCAACGTGGCTGCTTCAGTCAGAAATGTCTCAGGGGGCTCTGCCGAGCGCCACGAGAGAGCTTGGAAACGGCTCCATGTGTGTGCAAGGACTGTCCCAGCTCATCCCTGGGGCTGGTGTGTGCCAGCACACACAGGGGTGAGGCACCTGTGCTCCTGAACCTCACGTGGGGCCGTGTCAGGGTCAGAACAAAGGCCTCGAGCATCTGTGTGTATTAGGGCTGGGCATGCTCAACCAGGTCCTGTGAGGATGCTGCTGGGAAGAGGAGGGCCTGGGGCGCAAGGCCTGCTTTATTCTGTGGGGCTGAAATATGCTGCAGCAGTATGTGAAATGCAGGAGGAAAACAAGACTATTCAAGAGGATTTAATTTCTGTTTTGTTTCTTCCCCTCCTTCTTCTATTCTGTGTTAGTTTTTAGTGTGGAAGGGGCCCCAGAAAACCGGGCAGGTAAGCCGAGCTCCTTTGTGTGCTTTATTTCACAAACGTTTTCAAGCATTCAGCAGTTCAGACACAGCAGGTCGATTCTGAACTTGGACGAGTCAAAGGAGTTTTGTCAGGGATTGCAGTGGGGCAGGGAGCATCCTCTCTCCCTCCCCAGTGTCTACAGCCAGTAGGTTGATGCCCAGCCCTAGCAGATACCAGGCTTTTGTTGCACATACACTTGGTCAGGCTTCAGAAAATCAAAAAAGCAGGTCTTTCATGTCTTTGGTGATCTTGTAAATTGTTCAAGGCATAAACCAGATTCTTCTCTAAAGTGGGTTGGGTTGTGATTTGTTGCTAGCTGTGCTGTTAGCTGGTAGAAGTCGCAGGTCAGTATTTGTTAGGTGACTTGCCTGCAAGACTGCATTGCCGTGCCCACTGTCAGCCAGTACAGCAGCATTAGAGGGGAGATTCCTTGGAAAAAAATCAGGAAATATGGATCCGACTTTGCAATGTGTTCATTCAGTTTTTCTCTGTATTTTTTAAACATTAATTCCTACAAGGCCTGTTAGTGGGCTGGGAGCAGGGGTAATCCTGGGGCACCTGAGGAGAAGGAAGAGGAGGGACAAGTCAGACAGAGGAGTCACTGGTTTATAATTCCTGTTTTCCAATCCTGTTACAGATGGAAATGTGATTACAGGTGCAGGAGCATTCAGTGCCCGTGCAGCTGTAGAAGGTAAGGCTGAGGTGTTGTCAGCTGTCCTCTGCTTCTGTTCTCTTGCAGACCCCTACGACCAGGCTGTCATTGCCGCCGACGAGGTGAAGGAGGAGGAGCCTGAACCCTTCCAGAAGATTGGGCCAAGTAAGAGTTATTATGGATTTGAGTAAAAGAGAGAGCACAGGGAGTCACACCTGCCTTTGGCTGGAGTACCTCTAGAAGAAGCAGGAAGCACTGCATTTGGGTGCTCACAGATATGTTCAGTTTCAAAGGAGCATCAAACACCAACAGCCCTGGCCTAAGAACTGCAGCTTTGTAATGTGTTCTGCTCAAGAGCTCTGCCAAGAGAAGGGGAAGAGAGTTCAGGGGAAAAGCAATCTGGCAGGGATGAGAGAGGGCTTGAGGGTGCACTGAGAGCTGGCAGGTGATTCATTCACACTGCCTTTGTGGTGGGTCCTCAAAAAGAACATAGGGAAACAGAGAGAACACCAGGTTTTGCCAAAGCATTTCTCTGAATTGTCCATTTTGGAGACACTTGGTTATCCATGGATTTTCCTTCAGCTTGCAGCTTGCTGCCAGTTCTGTACTCCCAGCACTGGCAGGAGAAGGAGCTGTCAGTGTGTGGCTACACTCCACTATTTCCAGTATCCCCAAAGCAGGAATGAGCACAGTTACTCCAGAAAAGCCCCTTCTCCTGCAAGAGAACCCCACAATCTCAATATAAAAGTTCTCTTAATACTTGACTGTGACTGCTGGTTTCCTAGTTTGACTATTCCTGTTGTCCACACATCCCAGACTTTCTGTAACAGAGGACAGAACTGTGTCATCTGTAATACAGGCTTTAGAACTGGAGCCTGTCTCTTGTTTTGCATTACTTGCTGTAGTTTTGGGGTAATCTTCCATAGCTCATTCAGTTCTACTGGACTTTTTATGCATGGTCCATCTCTCTGTTTTGAACCGTTTCCTTTCTTGGGAAAAGGATGTGTGGATTACAGGGCAGGCGAGTTCCACGTGCAAGAGGAGTGTTGGTGTCACCTGGGCGGTTTCTCTGTAAAAATTCAAGAAACGGGGGGTTGTGTGAGAGGGCTGCCCTCCTTCCTGACCTTTGTCCTTGTTCATTTCACAGAAACGGGCAATTACACCTGTGAGTTCTGCGGCAAGCAATACAAGTACTACACTCCCTACCAGGAGCACGTGGCTCTGCACGCCCCCATCAGTGAGTATCTGCTGCAGGGCTGGCCCGCTGCAGCCTGGCACCTCCGGGGGCTGTGGGGGACCAGGCTGGCAGGAGAGACTTCACCCCTGGGGATCCTTCACTGGAGCTGGGGATTGCAGCGGGCAGGACACGGATCATGTGCTGACCAGGGCACTGTAAAGCTGAGCTGGGATCCCCTCTCACAGGGATGCTGTTAGGTCTGGAATGTCACTGAGCTCTTACCCCAGTCCATGGAATTCTACACATGTTTCTTGTGGGGTTGATGTGTGGGCTTCCAAGCAGGGGTTCAGAGATGCAGCGAGGCAGGAGTCAGAGCGAGGAATGAATTCTTTATTAAATTTACAATACCATTTATATATTCTAGTTCCATAAAGCAATTAAACAGTGCTCACACTTCTCCTGGGGTGATTGGTCAAAATCTCAGACACCCACTTAGAAATGTTTTTTCCTATTATAATGTACACAAGGTCAGAAGATACCAGATATGAATGCTATTTACAAAAACCCTATCTATTGTTTACATAGCTTACACAGCAAAGGAAAAGTTCTCACAGAATGAATGCAAGAAGAGAAAATTTCCCTGCTAACAGCATTTCAGCATCCACAGGAGTGGGTTTAGGCTCTTGTTTAACTGAAGTGATGCACAACATTTTTATACTCCCCTAAATAATAACTGAACATACATGTTAGGGAAGAACATGTAGCTTTCTTATGAGCTTCTAGGGAGTTATTTCAAGCAGTGAGTTAAAACTGGGTTTCAAAATAATTTACATGACCTCAACAGCTTGCTGCTAAATCACAGTCAGTAAGTTATTTATTTCCAGGAGCTCAGGACAAGGCAGTTGTCAGCAAACTGCACAGCACTGTGGTCTGCACTCCCCAGACAGAGAGGAGGCTTTAACGAGCGGTTCACTGTAATTCAGTGCAAAATTTGACTAAACGTATTGAGAGAAATTTCTGCTACGTGCTGGATTTGAATGCTTTGAAAGTATGCAGAGAGGTTCTTTTCAGCTGAGCTGCCTGCTCCTTTCCCAGCAGTGCCCCAGCCTTGCTGCGTGCCCGGGGGTGCTCTCCTCCGGGGTTTGGGATGATGGACGGGAGGGATGAGCTGAGCTCGTCGGCCTTCAGCTGCAGCCGGCAGGGGGCGCTTCCACCGCAAAATCACCTGGAATCCGATTTTTAAGGGATTGTAATGAGGCACCCTCGGGTTTATGGGAACACGGTCCACCAAACTGTCACTTTTAAGGTTTGGTGGCTCTTGACAGCTGCCGTGCAGGTTCTCTGAAGCTTGGATATGGACCAGGATCATGGTCGAAGGTGCAGGGCAGAAAATACATGTCCAACACCATCATCACAAAGTTAATCTTGTTATCTGCCGTCTGCTGAAGGAACTGCCCCAGTGCTTAGGATTGCACACATTACAGTTATTCCTAGGGTTCCCTGCCTCTGGAAGCTCCACCTCTTCCCTGAGGTGTTTTCAGCCCTCAGCAAAGCCATTGGTGACCAGCAGTGGGTCCATCTCCTGTCCCAGAGGGGCCCTTGGACAGCAGGGCCCTGGGGTCTCTGCTCCCCCTGCAGAGAGCTCAGGAGCAGCGTGCTGTGAGCACTGGGGCTTTGCTCAGCTCTAGCTAATCCAGACCTTCCCAGTGCTTCCCATTTCAAGGGGATTTATTGCCACTGATTGTCTTTCCACCTTCCCAACCATTTGTAGTAATAGCTGAGCTGCTGGTTCCAGTCCAGGCTCTCCAGCAGAAAAGAAACCCCAGCTGTGTTTCTCTGGGAGAGGTGTGCCTGCAGTGGGCCCTGCCCCTCTCCTGGCAGGGTGCAGCTCAGGCTCCTGCCTGATGCTGTGAGGCTCCTGGGAGCCGGTTCTGGAGGAGGAGGCATGTTCTGAGTGCTGGGCTTGAAGCCATTCTTTCACCATGGTTTCTGCAGCAAAAGAAAATAAGCTGCCCCTACTGCAGGCTAGATCGGCAGGCCTTGAGCTGTGCAGATGGGTTTCCAGTCCTTTCAAGTATCTTTAACTATGAGAACACTCAAGATCAGATCAAGATAGTATTTTCATAAGGTTTAACCCCCTCCCCATAAACTTTTCTTTTTCCTTTTTTATTTTAAACCTTTTTTTTCCTCTCCTAGTTCCCATGACCACTAAGATTTATGATTTACAATGACAAGCCACTAACCCTGATGAGGATACAGGAGAGGGCATGATGAGCTCCCAGGGCAGGCTGGCCAGTACATCCTCACACCTTTCTGCTGCTCAGACTCTGCTCTTCCCAAAATCCAAGGTCCTGTGAGGCAGCTGTTAACACTTGACTTGTGAAAAGCACAGCTGGCTTTTCTTGGGTCCTTGCAGTCAGAAGCAGTAAAGCTGAGACTGTCTTTACCTTGGTCTCATTCTTCTGGTTATAAGGCAAATGCTGAAAATTTAGTCATAATGGGAATGGGTGAGGAAACCCCTTGAGCATCACCAGTTCAGCTTTCCGGGTCTCTGCTTGAGTGCAAGCTTCCCTTCCAGAGCCTGTGTTTCTGCTTTTCTGTCATAATGAATAAAAAGGCATTGAAAATGGGTAAAAGGAGGAATGATATCCTGCAGCTTCAATAGCATCTTGCAGGATAATTTCTAGTCAGTGCTGCTGGATAGCTGCTGTCTGGAAAAGAGCTCTGCTGTGGGGTTCCCTGGAATTGTTAATGCCAAATGTCTCCTTCCAATGTTCCCTTTTTTGAGCGAGGAGTAGGGGCTTTTTCATAAGATTAGAACTGGGCTATTACTCTTTAAAAATAAAATTCTTATGCTGTTTCTGTCAATGTATTCACTCTTTCGAAGAAAGCTGTAAGAGGCCGTTTCCAAAAAAAAAAAGTGGATTGTAGGCACATTCATTGTCCCAGTTTTAGAAACATTTCTGAATGCGGATTCATGGGGGAGGGTTCAGAGATGTTTCTGTCCTCCTTCAGGCTCTGGCTGCTCTGTAACGTGGAGCTGACTGAACCGTGTTTGCTGGGGCTGCGCTGTTGGGATTGCTCAGAAGGGCTGAGAAAGAGTGTTTAGGGCATGAAGTGATAGAACAGATGGAATGGCTTCACGCTGTTAGAGGATGGGGCTAGATGGGATTTTGGGAAGAAATCCTTTAAATATCCAGTTAGGAATTGGGTGGGGAGGCCCTGGCACAGAGTGCCCAGAGAAGCTGTGGCTGCCCCTGGATCCCTGGAAGTGTCCAAGGCCAGGTTGGACGGGGCTTGGAGCAGCCTGGGATAGGTGAGGAAGGTGAGGTCCCTTCCAACCCAAAGCAGTCTGGGATTCTGTGACTCTGTGATGAGTTTGCAGTGCAGAGAAAACCTGGTGCACTGGGGATGTGAACTGGCTATAAATCCACCAGGAGCAGGATTGGGTTTGGTGAGTCAGGCTCAGGAGTGTGCACTCACCTCTGATACGGCCTCAGACTCCCAGGTCATGGAAGTATGGGGAGGGAGCAGTAAAACCAGCACAGCTCTCCATGACTCTGCTTCCAGGATGGAAATCTAAAGTGATGTCAGGGCCCTGAGAGCTCTTAAAGGCCCTGAGGAGCCCCACATGGGGCTGTGCCCTCAGCCACATTCCTGCTCCAGCCCGGCTCTGAGCCACAGACCCTGCCTGAGCCGCTCTGTAGGATGCTGGTCTCAGCTCTGTTGTGGCCATGCCCGTGCGTGGCTGTGGGTCCCATGGGTCTGTACCCCAACCCACAACTGCATTCCCAGCTTGGTGTCAGCCCTGTCTGGGCACCCTGGACCTCCCTGAGCGTCGCTGGTCCTGGTTAGTGTCACCAGAGCTGCTCCTGCTGCCGACCCGTGGGTTGACTTGCCGACCTGACCACAAACCTATCTCGTTGCCATGAACTTCCTGATGACCTGGACTCGTGGTTGAAGCTGGCTGTCACCTGTGGGCCTTGCTCACTTCTCTCAGGGTCTGTGGGATGGGCCCTGGCTGTTGAAGACCCTTCCCGGCCATCCCTGGGATCATTCTTGGCTCTACAGGGGACAGACAGACCTACATCCACCCTGACACCTGAGATGCTCAAAGAAGTTCATCCAGGCTTGCAGCTCAGTTCCTTTCCATATTGGATGGACACTGGATACAATTTGTTCATCCAAAGTGCTTAAATGCAGTGTTTCCTTAAGGCAGGTGCCAATTTGGTAGTACAGCTGGTTTCCACAGACCCTGCCTAACCAGGAAATAAACAGCTCCAGATTCCAGCTGGATGGTGTGTCTTTGCTTCCTCCAGTTCAGTGAGGGAAATCTGTGAGTTAGGTGCTTTTCCCATCTCATCCCACAGTGTTTTAACAACAGGCTCCACCTGTTTGTGTGTATAAAGACACACATTAAAAATTTGATAGGTTTGAGCAGAGGGGTTTTCCTGTTTGCCATAGCCAATGTGTCTGCTCAGAGCATTGAATTTCAGGCCATTGTTAAGGAATCACTTTCCAACACAATCAATGAAGACAGTTTTTTCTCCATGGTGGTATGGAGAAAAATGGTGGTATGGTTTTTTCTCCTATGGTATAATTCCATCTGAACCATCAAAATGGTTCCCTACCCATCCTGACGAGATCTTTCTAAACAAATACCATACCCAAATTATTAACCAGAATTTTTACCTGGAAAAAGTGATGTTGCTGAGACAATCTGGTCCCTGTTGTGGTGGTGCATCGTGGTAGTGTGTGGATTTGTGTGCCAGGTTTTCTCCTTCCTGCCACAGCTTGCCATTCACAGGACTTTAAGGTCCTCCCAAAACCAGGAAAGCCAGGAGAGACCACTGTGATCTCTGGACTTCCTGGAGAAACACATTCTGTAGGATTGCCTTGATTGAATTGCACACAGATATGCTTTAGAGAGATATCTAATCTTGCTTTTGAGTGACAGAAAATACAGCAATCTCATAAGGTAATTATTTTGATGAATTATTGCCTCCACTAAATTAAGACTAAAATAAGCCAGATGTAGCTTTCAGACACTATTTATAACCTTGTCTGTTCAGTGAAGGAGGACTAAGTTACCAAGTTTTTGTCCTTGCCAGACCTGGCATAGCCTGCTCTCCAGGCCCTGGTTAAATTAAAGGAGTGACTTGTGTTTCATTTCCATTGTGAGCTCTGCTGTTCTTGGCCCTTGGTTATCCTCTCGTCTCCTCCTCTGAGTGTTCTCCAGTCTGTTGTCCACCCTCGGGCAGGGCAGGCACCAGCACTGGGTCAGGAAGGATCTGAGAGCTGGCACTCCTTCCTGATCCCTTGGAAATTCCTGATTGCTACCCAAGGAGCAGCTCAGCCTTTTCAGCCACAGCATCACCTGGGAGCTCCTCCGCAGCTGAGCTGACCGAGCACAGCAGTGACCAAGCTTTCCCTGCTGCCAGGCTGGGGTCCCCGCTGCTCTCAGCATCACCTGCAGCACGCGAGTCCTTCAGCACAGCCCGGGCCCTTCTCAGGGCTGCAGCACAAAGCCCTGAGTTGACTGACTGCAGACCATGCAGTGAGAATTGCCCTCCGCATCACTGCAGCTTCCACTGACCCGTGTCTCCGCTGCCTTCTGAGAGGGTTTGAGCTCAGCAGCAGTTGTGAGGTCAGCTGCCCACAGTGCTGTCTCCAGTCTTGCTGAAGATTTTGAGGCAGGAGGTTTTTGTGGCCGTTCAGCAACTCAGGATTTTCATTTTTAGAAACATCTTGGCTTTTCAGCAGCCTGAGGCTGTGAGTTCCACAGTGAAGGTGACTTTTCCAGAGCAGAGCAGAGGAGCTGTGTGATGGTCTCTACCTGTGTTGCTCAGCCTTCAGAGGGAATTTGGCAGCTGACAAACTACAGACAACATTTTTTTCCCAGTGAACTGTTAGCTTCCTCCAGACTGCTGGAACTGATATTCATTTGTCTTGCATTGCTGCTCAAACTCTCTCTCTGCCTAGTGTTGGATGGAGCAGCCTTCTCTGTGGGGTCTCAGCTTGAAGACATACTATTTGTTTAATATGAGAGGAAGAAGAAGAAATTTTGGAGGTCATCATAGCACTGAGACTTTTGTCTTCAGGTCCCAGAGCAGTATCTGGGCTGCAGAGGATGGGCAGTGATGCTCTCTGTGTCTGGCACTGAGGAGTTGCTGATGGCTGTTTCTCATGGCATTGATGGGGAATAAAGCAGCCATTGGTGGGAATGGCCCTCACTGTAAGCAGATGATCCACAAGCTGGAAATTTTCAAATCCAACTACATTTTTGCTGGCAGTTTGGCAGCAGCTGGAGGAGGATTATCCATGGAGATGGGAAGGAAGTATAGAGAGCAAAACAAGCCTCCTGCCTGTTTATCTGTCTGGAGACCAAGCAGAGGAGAAGTATCCTGACCTAATCTGTGAGAAAACCAGTGCACAATCTCCTGCAGAACTGCACTGACATGTGAAGAAATGTCAGCTTGGGGCTGTGTGTCAGAGCAGGTGAATCAAAAACCCTGGAATTGCAACCCCCTCTGAATGTACACACTCCCAGTCCCCAGTGCTGCTGATGAAGATGAGAGCCAGTCACAGTCAAGGTCTGTAAAGTCTCCTGGGATTTTGGAAATGAGCATCCTGTCCCAGCCTGGGGGACTTCTCTCCTCCCCTGTTTCAGAGTCAGGCTGTGGTGCTGCTGTGGCACTGCCCTGAGAGCTGCTCAGTGTGGATTTCTCACTTGTACTGTGTAGGATGTGCAGGTGCTGCTGTTGTCCCTCCACCTTTAGGCATCCCATAGTATCACTCTGAAATCACTGGTAGGGAGCTGGGGCTGTGGGTTACAGGAACCTTCCTTGTTACTGATTCTTCATGACAGGTGGTTGGAGTGGGACTGGGGCTTCAGGACTCATATCCAAATTTCCATAGAAGAGGCCCCTTTGGAATGAAGGGAGTTCTTAGACAGTTTCTCCATTTTTGTAATGTTTTATTTAACCCATGTGGCCCAGATGAAGGGCTGTCCTCCTGAAGGTGCTTCGGATGACTTTTGGCATTGAAAATTCCTGGTGATCCTCACTGTGTGTTGCAGAGACCAAAATATAGATGCATTCAAAGAGCATATGTCAGTAATATTCAGGATTTCTCTGCATGTCACCAGTCTGGAGATGGGACCAAAGGCCTTTACTCACTCTGCCTCCTAATTCCGTTCCATTCCCAACAGTGCCCTTTCCTTTGTATTTGGTTGAAGAGACAAGGAATGTAGCTGGAGATAACTAGGATTTATTCAAGGCTCAAGAAACAAAGATGTAAACTTCTCCCTACTCAGAGCTCTGAGTAGTTCAGAAACCTGCTCCCAAAATCCAGTCCGTAGAAATGGAGGCCAGAGCTGCAGGTGCCCCCAGCCAGGCCGTGGCAATGACACAGTGCTCCTGGATGGATGGGGTGATTCCTGCTGGAGGAGGAATGGGTTGGTCACGTGGCAGTTAAAGGTGTGGAAGGGAACTAAGAAGCTTCACCGATGTCCCCTCGGGTGAGGGGGGAGCCCAGTTCTGTGTCACGGGCTCGGTGGATCCGCAGCAGCTCTGTGCAGGGATCGGGGAGCGTGGCTGTCAGACAGCAGCTCCAGCAGGCCCCGCTCTGGGAGCTCCCTGGCTGTGCAGGCACTAGTTCTGAATGTTCATATCCAGAGTTCTCTCGATCTCCACTCTTCGTGGCAGTGAAGACACAGGCGAGCCAGTCCAGCAAAAAATCTCCGGCGTCCATAAACCGCTGTTCCACCCTCCTGCACCGCACCCCCTCCGGGGTCCCACCCGCATCCCAATCCCAGATGTTCCGCGCTCCAAATTCTGGATCCCCAGGAAGCAAGGCCATCACAGGTACCAATTGCCTTTCTACCATCAGCTTTCTGAACTGCTTAGTGTCCAGTCCTGCCCTGGGTAGGCTTTTGACCCTTCCTGGCTCAGTCTGCTCCATCCATGACTGTCCCAGAACAGCTGCTCTCAGAAGCAGTTGAGGGGATTAGATCCTTTATAATCTCTTCCCAGTGATGAGTTGTTTTTGTTAAACATCATGGTAACCACAAGGTACAAAAGACCCTGTTTCAAATCCTGATGTCACAAACTGAGGAGAGCTTCCTGACAAGGATTGGTGTAATGGCTTGTCAGGAATGGGGATTTTTGCTTGGTGGTCAGCACTGTTTGGCATTTAGTGTTTGTTTCCCTCAAGGTGATGTTTTCAGGGCCAGGCCTGTGCCTTTGGAAGTGAAATGGAGTTTTCACAGTGCTCCATTCCCCACAGGAACCTCCGAGGGATAAATAGCAAAATCAGTATTACAGAACCATTACTGAGGAGTTAGAAAATGCAAGTTAGGATTGATCCTCCCATTGTCCCAATTTCCTCCTTCCGAACAAGATCAAACCTTAAAAAATTAAAAAAAGAAAGCAAAGACTGCTGAAAAATAGCATTTAATAAATAGGGCGTGAGACACAGCGTGCCATGTGCTGTCATCTGGGAAGCACTCTCTTAAGTCTGTGGGACTGATGGATAGAGATTCTGTCTCGGTGCAGAAGAAGGACTGGTCGATCAGTTGGTGTTCAAACACCCCTAGAATGTCTGGCATGGACAGATGCTGAGTACGAGAGGTGGCTGTGGTGGGAGAGGCCACGGATGCTGAACAAGGATGGGTTTTGTTGGATAACTCACACCCACAGCTGCCGAGGACTTGGTCCATACAGATAATTTTACTTCACATTCAAAAGGTTCCAATACAAGGAGGGAGAGCAGAATGAGCTGCCCTGTCAGTGTGGGAAGGGCACAGTAAGACCAAGCAGATGCATTAAACTAGATTTTTCTTACTGCCAGACTTGGGGGAGGTTTTGGGGGGGAAGCTAAGGGATGAAGGCAAAATCACCATGCAAATTCTTTACAAATATCTTTGGAGACCTCCAACTCACTTCCACTTGTGACATAAGCCAGGACTTGAACCTGGGTCTCTTGGGAGGGGTGGGTTGACGCAAACCATTTTGTCACCATCTGATTTTCCTGTTATTTAAGGCCTCTTGTTTCTATTATTTATCTGCCAAGTGTCATAGATAGATGTCTCCAGTTCCTTTTCAGCCCTGTTTGATGTGTTTCTGTTTCAGTTGATTGGTTACCAAGTGTGCTTGTTCTCCTGAATTTTAGGAGTCAGGAGTGTAGTTGATTGAGAGTTTGAGAAGCCCGCTCAGGACTTGGAAGGATCCACTGAGGACTGGCTGGGCCAAAATCCACGGGCTGGGCTCTTCCTGCAGTTCAGGTCTCTGGTAGCCCCAAAGCCCACGTGTGTGAGCCACACTGCAGCCCTGGGAGGCCGCAGGGACCCGGGGCCTCTGCCAAGTCCTGGCAGCAGTTGTGACCACTCCAGTGGTCTACAGGAATGAAATCATGATTGGCACCAGTTTTCAGGAGTTCCCAGCACTCTTGAATGAAAGATTTGTGCCCCCAGCCCTGCCCAGTCTGCAGGCTGAGCCCAGCAGAGCCAGGCCGGGCTGTGTCCACGTGAACCCCTCGGGTGACAGTGGGCTCCAGAACGAGAGTGCAGGGCAAGGGCCTGTCCAGCACAGGCCACACACATTGCTTTGGCCAGCTCATTTTTTTTATCCCTAGTTTATCCTTTGAGCCACTACAGTAAATCTGTTTGCCCAGATATTGCAAACCCGGTGAAGCGAGACAGGACCTCATTGCACTGTTGAGCTTGTGCTGAGGGACACCGGCTTGAGCAGGGTGGGAGGCTCCTGAGCTGTGTGCTGTGCAGTGCAGTGATGCTTCAGGGCCCCGAGGCCACTGCCAGGGGCAGGAAGCCCCTGTGCCCACTGCCAGGGGCAGGACGCCCCTGTGCCCACTGGAGGAGCCCTCCCAGTACAGTTACTGGGAAGCTGCCCTGTGCTGTGGCTGGAGCGTGCAGAGCAGGGCCCTGCCAGGAGCACGGCCTGCCTGCCTGGCCCTGGGGATGGCTCTGGGAACAAGGGAAGCACAGAGCCAGAGGATCTTCCACAGCTTTTCCAGACTTGGTGGGCAGGCACTGAGACAAGCCTTCAGGCCTCTGCCTCAGCATTTCCAGGAGGGTGTTTAGGAAGGGAATGCGAGCGACTGGGAAGCACAAGGAAAGCTGGCACAGTGCTTCTGTAGGTGACACTTTGGTGTGGTGCCGAGGCCCCAGGTTCAGTCTCAGACTGATCACCTGTGCTCACAGGCTTTAAGGGCTGCTTGTTGCCTTAAGGAAGAGTAAGATAAGGGTTGGGTTTTTTTGCAGGGGAGGAAGCCATGACCTTTCTGGTTCAGTCAGGACTGGTGTTCATGGGCTCCCTAAGAGCCAATCTAGGCCACCTCAGCCAGAAGGCATTCAAGAAAAATACCCACCTGTTATCCCTTCACTGAATGTGGCCTATTTGCCTCCAAAATGAGGTATTTGACCTTTCTGCTGTATTCAGGGTCTGTGATTATGTGGCACAGGAGCATGTCTTGCCTCCTGTCTGCCTGGTTCTGCGTCCAGTCACCATCCCTGCTTTGTTCTCCACCCAGCAGAAAGTGCTTTCAGCAGAAGAGTGGAAGGCAAAGCGCAAAACAACTTTGAAGAAACAAACAGCAATTCCCAGAACTCCAGTGGTAAGTGTGGTCACCCCTTCCTGCCGCTTCCATGTTCCTCTCCAAGCAGGATTCAGCTGTGCTCAGCAGATGTTGATGTATTGTGGGGTACCTTGTTTAAGCTCACAGGCAGCCAGCCCTCCTGGGGTAGTGCCTTGTTCTCCCTCCTCCCCAGGTTCCTGGCACTCCAGCCCTGTCAAACAGGTGGTGTGGGAATCCTGCTGCCAAGAACCAGGTACTTGAGCATAGATTTTTCAGAGGGGAGCCAAGATGTGGAGAAAGGATGGATGGAGATCCAGGAGTACTTGTGCTGTGTCTGTGTATCAGTGCAGTCCTGGTGAAGCAAAGACATTTGCAACCAGCAGAAGTTTGAGGGCTGTGGATAGAAGAGCAGTTTGCAGGTTACAGTGATGCTGAGTGTGACAGTTTATTTAAATGTCACTGTAACCAACGTCCAGCTGTTTGTGCAGTCACTGCGTGGAGATCACAGTGGAGCAGATATGTGTATGTGAGACCAAAAGCCAGAAGGAATGAAAATCTCCTCCACTTGTGCAGTTTCCTTGCAGTGTTAAGTCCAAGTGATAGTAACTGAACATAACCAGTGGCCTGGACAATTTTGTTCAGGTCCACCACCTTAGAGTTTTCTGGGTAAGGTTTTTATCCTGCCTGTGTATTGCCCAGCCTTCCAGTGGGCCACTGCCATTCTTTATGCTCCCTCATTGGAGCAAAAGTGACATGACAGACCAGGTGAAACGTAATTTTGGCATCTTGCTGCAGAGATAAATAACATGCGAGCAGAAAAGCCTGGCCTCCCTCCACCAAGCGAAGCAGTTGGTGTTGGCAATGCCTCTGGCTGGAATGGACAGGTAAAGGGTGGGATATCTCCCTGGAGCAGGTTACACAGTGTCTGTTGGGGGTTATATCTGCCTCAGAAGCAATTAAGGGGCTTTCTGGAACCATGTTGAAAAGCAGGAATGTGGTGTTGGAAAACCCGTGTGTGGTAGCAGAGTGGGTGATGGGGAATGGGGAAAAAAGTTGTTTGTTGCTAAAATACTGCGTGTTGTATTTTGGGGAACAATCCTGTACTAATCCATCATTCACCACAATTGCAGCTGGTCATTCGGGGACAGAAAAACCTAAAGAAAAGAGGTGTAAGCAGAACCCATCAGGTGAGCTTGTCTCTGTTTCAGGCGCTTGTGCTCCTTAGTCCTGTTCCTGCTGGACAGTCAGGAGTCCTTGGGGCTGCCCAGGCCCTGGTCAGTGAGCCCAGCCTGGCTGTCAGACATGACTCAAGGCAGTGCAGCCACTGACGGCCAGAGTTCCCAGCCTGGCTTGCAGCCCTGCTCGTGGCCCTGGCCTCTCAGCAGCTTGTGTCCTGTCTTCTGTGGGTGCTGTCAGTGTTTTGAAGGGTTTCAAAGCCTTTAAAAGTGCACATCTGTAAATGCCAATGCACCACCTGGGGCCTAGGCTCCTCTGGAGCCCTTGGAAAGCAGCAGCCTGAGGTTGTACCTATTTTATTCCTGTCAAACCCTGTACAGCCAACAAAGGAAGGGCAGAAATATCTTCCTTCCTATCAGACAGCTCATTCATGAAGCCAAGAAAGCTGCCTTGTAAACCTGCTGGCTGCTCTTGTCAAGTTTTGCAGGAGGGGGAAAGGAACCTGTAGCATGGGAGAGGGTCCAAGAAGCACTGACAGGAAACACACACAAAGAGTGGCTGTACTGAATAGTCCAAGACTTCAGTTCTTTCTGAACTATTAAATACTGATTGACCCTCTGTTGCTGTGACACATCTCCCAGATTCTCCCTGCCATCGCCTTGTACCAGCTCACATCACACTCATTCTCCTCAATCTGTTTTTTTCTGGACTGTAACATTAAAAGCATATGAGTGAAAGTTCACAGCAAAAACCAAAACAAAGCCAGAAATTCTTATAAGCTGAGTAGCAAGTTTCGTGTGATTTGCTCATCTTGTTTCCCTGTAAGGAGTGTTTCTGTCAGCACCACATGTAGTGTCAGTTTATTTTAGTGGCTCAGTCGAGGGCCTGGCAGGCTGCAGAGGAGTTGCAAAGTACTCACCTAAACCTTTGCTTGAGCCAGGAAACCCGAGGAACTCAAGCGAACTGCCCAGGACTGGTTTGAGGGGAGTTGGGCTCTGGTTGGAAGCAATTCCTTTCTGCATTAAGCAGCTGACATGCTTCTCAAAGCCAGGCTGGTGCATGGGGATGTATAAACTTCTTTCCTTTTTCTTTCCTTTATCTATCCTGCATCCTCTTTTCTTCCCCAGCCCTGTTTTCCCCCTTTGGCTCCATTTTTGTGCTGCTTCCTACGTGTCCCGTTCAGTGCTCTTTTCCAGCCCTTGCGCCTAGCCATTTCTCCTTTTATTCCTTCCAGTTCTCAGGAGTCCCAGTGGCCTCATTGACAGCTGCCTGGGTGGGCACTGCCAGTCACTGTGAGTGTCACTGGTGGTCAGAGAGGCCCTGGAGAGCTCCGTGTGCTCAGGTGTCCAGGCAGAGCTCTCTGTAGCTGCCTTTGGAAGAGCTGACATGTCCTTGCCTCCCCATTTTCCTTCTTCCCATGGCTGTGTCTCAGTGGGTGGGACAAACACCATGTGTCTCAGTGTCACGTGTGGGATGGGAACTCTTGGGTGATTCTGGCACTGTTGGCTTGTCCTCTCTTGTGCTCCAGCCAGAAGATTTCTCCCAGGCAGGGAAGCAGGTGGTGATAATGTGGTGGGGAATGACAGAAGGACAGACACTTCTGTCCTCCCACTCCCATCTGCTCTTTGCTTGTCACCAAACTGCTGCTATAAGGAGCAGTCACCAGGTTTGGGAGGTAAATGTAGGTCCCAGCTGAGCAGGCAAGAGCAGTGTGGCTTGGCCTTGTTGAATGCTTGGTGGCTCTTGCTCTCTGGGGATGTGAGTTTTGTGTCACAGGCTTGGATACAGAGATACCAAAGAGAACAGCAGGAGTTTTTTAGGCCTCCCAGCTGGGGACATCCTGCTTTTTCCCTGTGTCAGTGTCCTGATTGCAGTGGCACAGACCCCTTGGGGTCTGGAGTGAGGGGCAGGATGAGCAGAGCAGGGAGGTCTGCAAATAAAGCCACCTAAAATACCCTGGGGTGCAATGCTGTAGGGAGTCCTGAGTGGGAATAAGAATGGAACTAGAATGGAAAATTGGATTTCAGATGTCTCTTCCCTATGCACAACCCCCGTCCTTGTCATAGTGAATGCAGGTACCCGGCATCCTTATCTGTGCCACCTGGCATCTGGCTGCCCATTAAACAGCAGCTCTGTGCTGCTTGGCAGACACTGCTTTGGGGCTGATTTGAGTCCCAGCTTTGTCTCCCAGCACGATGGGATGGAGAGAGGGAGTGGGTGAAGGACTTGAGCTGTCATCCATGTTATGATTGGAAAGTGTCCTTTGTACTCATGGGAAGGGGTCTCCACAGCCACTTGAACTTGCTTTTGATGAAACCTGGAAGTTCCACAGTGCTTTAAAAATAGCATCCTGCTAAAATGTTCCAATTGCTCCCTTCTGCTGCCTTGGGAGCACAGGCAGCAGAGGTCCCAAGTCACATGGAGCTTCTGTTCATCTGCTGCTGAACCAAGGGAGGCCCAGAAAGCAATGCCATGACCTGATCCTGAAGCGTGGAATGGGCTCACTGGGATGAACAGCAGAAGCTGTTACTCCTTAGGGTGCCATAAAGCTGCTTTCAAGGGAACCTTCCCTGGTGGGGGTCGTTCTGCCAAGTCTTGACACCTGCTGCGCTTTTCTGGTCTAAATTCTCAAGAGGCCAAGCAGTATTTCAAGGCCAGCTTGTGCGATGTAAGAGGCAGTGATGATCAGCCTGAGCACGGGTGGGGAAATGCCCAGAAAGGGGCTGAGCGGAGTGTTGGGTTCCAGAGTGAAGGCTGCTGCCTGCCTTTCCATCCATGTGTGGTTGGAGAAGAGCCTTGGGCTGGGGCTGGGCCCTGCTCTGGTGCCCTCTGTAACCACAGGGCTCCCAGGCTTTGGGATCTCCCCAGGGTCCCCCTTCTTCTGAGTCCAGACAGGAACAATTACATTCCTCAGGGACAAGAACCATCTCTAACTCAAGTCTTTACAGCCTAATGCAGCTTGAGCCATTTTTTTGGGCACTATGGATGACTCCTTTGTGAAATGAAGGCCAAGAGGGATTAAGGAAATTGTGAGAATACAAGAAGTAAAATAAAAGAAAAAAAGGAGAAAAAAAGCTCTTTAGTTTCAACACCTTCAAATACAGCCATCAAAGGGGAAATCTAATTGAAATTGTCAGTGTTTGTTGAAGTCTGAACTTGCTCAATGTTACGTGTGTGAAAGAGAACAGTTAAAATTATGTAGGGAATTGGGAAATATTTTGAACTTTCGAGGTTGATTTAAGCTGTATAAATACATCTCAATTTCATCTGCTGCTTTAGGGAACTATTACTGTCAGAACTTCCAGTGCAACAAATTTTAGCATTTACAGTTTTTAAAATGTCAATGCTTCTCATTCCTATTTACACAGGAAAGCTTTGCTTTCCAGCACTGTTTATTCCAGACTGGGGAGAGGGTCAAAGGAAATGTCTTCTTTTTTTGAATCAGTTTGTGACAAGCTGAGATGAGATTGAGACCAAACAAAAATTGATTTCCTACAATTGATTTAGAGTAAAAATTCTTGGAAAAGCCTGAGAGTCTCCGGTTGTCAGGATTCGAAGGACACGGGACTAGATTTGGGTTGGAAGGGACATTAAAACCCAGCTTGTTCCACCCCCTGCCATGGGCAGGGACACCTTCCACTATCCCAGGTTGCTCCAAGCCCTGTCCAGCCTGGCCTTGGACACTTCCAAGGATCCAGAGGCAGCCACAGCTTCTCTGGGCACCCTGTGCCAGGGCCTCCCCACTCTCAGAGGGGACAGTTTCTTCCCAATATCCCATCTAACCCTGCCCTCCTTCAGCTTACAGTCATTCCCCCTTGTGCTGTCCCAAGTCCCTCTCCAAGGCAGGTACATTTAGCAAGTGCAAATGCACATTAGCACCACCCTACAACATATTATAGTTCCTAATTCCCATCCAGGTGTAGCATTGAACTAATTAAAGCAGGAGGATAATTGGAAATGTCTCGTTCACCATGTGCCACATTAACCCAGGGCATTCAGCCTGTGTTAAGCAGGATGGGCTCTTCAGTAAGCAGCTCTTTCTTGCTTAGCAACTGAGCAGAACTAACCTTTAGTTTTATGGGAAGCAGCAAAATGCAGAGTGGAAGTCAGTGTTAAACCTGTGACTAAATCTCTCCTGAAGCTCAGTTTGGGGGTGCTGGGGACAGACCTGATGGCTGCTGCATCCCCCCACAGCTCCTGCTGCAGCACCAGTTCAGGCGCTGTGCTTGCCCTGCAGTGTCAGGTCTCACTGTGCACCAGGTGAAAAGCCACACTCAGCGGGGGCTACTGCCAAATTTCTGTCCAGAAAAGCTCTTTTGCCCTGGAAGTGCAGGTGCTCGTGGTGCCCACACGGGAGGAGTCAGCTTAGGTGTGTTGTGAACGCTGGGATCTCCCTTCTTCCCTAGTGTGGCCATGCATCCCTTTCTGCCCATCCCATGGGGTCCAGCCATCACACAGCCCATCTGGGGGGATTTCTGCTGGAATGACACGACTTTTAGATAGCATTTTTGGTGGATGAGTGCAGCTTTAGTGTTTGGGGCATAATAATTCTTGATTACTGATTGCAGTGTGACATCAGCACAGCCAGCCCCCATGTCTCTGCCTCCTGAGATGCACCCAGCTCTGTCAGCCTCTCAGGCTCTGTCAGCACAAATACAACTTCCAGTAACATTCATCTGGTAATTCTCCTCATCTATGGTTGGTTTGTGAGTGCTGCAAGTCTCCATGGAACTGGGAGAGCCAATGGCCGAGTTTGAGGAGTGAGGAAAAGGGGAAGGGGGAGTTGTTCTGTGAGCTCCCACTTCGTGCACAGCACAGAGAGTGCTGATGATGGGGTAACAATTACACAAATAGACAGAGCTGCATTTTCAAAGCAGCCTGAAGTGCTGTGCCCAGAAGGAGGGTCACCAGCTGAGTGCAGTTCTCACCAGGAGAAGGAGAGTCACACAGGGAGAGGCTCAGTTTAAAAAGTGTCAGTTTGCTTGGTTGCATACATAAGTCACTGTGTCCGCTGGGCATTTGTGTGGAATTGAGGTTTCTAGGAATGAACTGTTTATTTCTGGTGCCACATTCATTTAAGCTGTTCCAGACTTCTCATGTTGAACAGGCAACTTGCAGACAGGAAGAAATATATCTGGGTTAGAAAAACCACTCAGCAGCCGGTCTCTGTGGGTGAGATCCAGCCAATTGCTCCGGAGCCCTGGGACACCAGGGAAGAATTAAGGCAATCCATATGAAAGCATTGAGGCTGGGAGCACTCAGCAGAACTGAGACACGTAGTCCGGGAAAGGACTGGGGTTTGCAGTCTGCAAGCACAGATACTGGGCTGGGGCTGGGCAGGGCATGGCCAGAAGAGTCCCTGAGAGAACAAAGTCTGGGCAGAAAAACCTGAACTCTCATTTTGCCTGGAGAATCTGTGGGGGGGAAAGATTCCAAATCCTCAGTGCAAGGTGATTTATCATTAATCATTCAAACTCTGGCATTTCTATGATTGTTGCCTGGATAGGTGGCTTTAGTGGAAGTGACTGTGCTGTAACAGGGACCTGACAGTACATGGATAAAAAATTGTCCCATTATAAATATGAAGACCAGAAAAATCCTAAGTCTTCCTTCACATAAAGCAGTATTGTATTGAGTACCTGAACTGCTGTTTCAGACTGACAGTGGTTTCCATGTGAGTAGGAAGCCAAGTGTAACAAGGACACTGTGTCGGCACTTCTGGCTGGAGAGTAGCCAGAGGTGGTGCTGAGAATTCCTTGGGCTGTTTTAAGTGCTCTGTGCCACTGCTGGGCTCTGTGCCTGCTCCAGATCAGATTCTCTTCTGGGAGGACAGTGAAGTTGGGGTTTGCCCCTCAAAAGCAGCTGGGCTGCTGCAAGAGCCCTGGAATGCTTGGAGCCACGGGCATCCGTGTGTTCACTGAGCGAGCACAGCACTTCCCAGAGCAGGGAGCAAGCACACAGAGAGAACGGTGCCTGGAGGAGCCTGCCCTGTTCAGCTGCTCAGCAGGGCCAGGTTAGGGACTTGTTTCAGTGAAGATCATGCCCCAGGTACAGGGCTCAGCAGCTGCAAGTAGCAGCTGGAGCACTGCTGGGTGATCACAGTGTGTGAAGTGATCAGCAGCACTCCGTATCCAGCTGGCGCCTCCCCTGCATCCCCTTTCCACAGCATTGTCCAGTCATGTCTTTGCTAAGCATCATCCATGCCTTCATCTCCATTCCTTACTGGCTGGCTCTGCCATCTGGAGCCCTCTTCAGCAGCTCAGGTCCTCAGCACGTTGGGATGTGTAGCAGGAAAGCTCACTGTGCTTCACCCATGCAGTTCATGAGGGCAGCTTTCCTTCCAAGGAAACCAGGCCAAATCTGTCAGAGAGCCCTGAGAGCCTCAGTCATGGATGTGCCAGCTCACAGCCTTGGACCTGGGACCATTCTGGAAATGCTCTGAGTTCATGACTGAATATTTAACACTAATGATTTGTGCCCCTCTGCAGGGGTCTGACCCTAAAGGACCTCACCTGGGAACTGTAGGAAGCCACACATGGTCTGAGGTGCTGAGGATCACTGCTGTTGCTCCCAGGCACTGGGGGCTGGATGCAGACAACTCCTGGTTGCCCAAGGGGCATCCAGTTTTCAGTCACACCTTACAGAAAGGCAACTGCAAGGTGTGCTGCATAGGAAATGTGCATTCTCAGCCTGAAGTAACTGCACTGCTTAGGAACTCTCTCCTTTGCCATCCAGGGAGAGTGAAACACCCTGGTTTTCCTTCCCAGCTTTAGTTTAAAGAAGCTGCATGGTGAAACTGGGAATTTGCATCTGGAGCACCAAAGAAAGCCTTCGTAAAAGGTTTCTTGCCCCTGTGGCTTTCGTTTGCTAGCCTCCCCCCTTGTTTCCATTGCTGGAGCATTGGGTGTGTGTTAAAGGCTCCGGATGTTTCAAATTGGACAGGAAAGATGCAGAACCCTGGCCATGAGAAATTGAGCAAGGGAGAGAAAATGGACTTGTTGGACATGTTGGATTTTGTGGTAAATGGAGCTCCCATCCTGCCCTGCCCTGGATAACTCTGGAAGTTTGGAGTAGGGATAAGGAGCAGGGAGCAGATAGGCAGAGCTGTGTAGAATGCAGCAAGGTCTCTGCCAGTCTCAATATTTAAATCTCTTTCTTTTTTGCAGAAACCGCAAGTCCCCTGATTTCAAATCCTTTCCCGCTTTTACAAAGTAAGTGTGATGGATGTCTGTGGTGCAAAAAGCGGGGACTGCCCTCCTGCAGCCCTGCTGCCTTGCCCTCTGAGCAATTTTCATCAATAAATGGTTTTTTTATTATGAGTCCAGGTGTCAAAGAATAAAATGCCTCACTTCTGTGGCTCTGGTGTCAGATTTAAATGCAACAGAAATCCTGCGAGGTGTTTCCATGCAGTCTGGGGCTGCCAAATCACTTCATATTCAGTCTTCAGGGAGTTTTTTGTGAACATGTTCTGAGACCAAGATTTGAAAATGAACCCATATTTAAGTTACATTTACACCCAGAAAAACTTGTCATCATAGCTCAGCTCAGTAAAGAGCTGCACAGAGCCAGTTCCCTGTGGCCTGGGAGCACGGATGAGAAATGGGGAGTGAGCAGGAGGGGAGGGAGGGCAGGTCTGGGATGGGTTGACAGGTGGTCTCTGCTGGAGATTCTGCCCTGTGGCCTTGATGCTTTCAGCAGGTGGAGCTTCCTCCTTTGCCTTGCAGCGTGTTTGGTTCCTGCTTGGCTTGCCTTGGCATTTTAGGATGATACCGCCTGTGCCAGCCGGGTGATGCAGCCAGCCCTGAGTGCTGCACCCTGAGCATGGCCACAGGGCAGGAGGACAGGTGTTCTTCCTCCTCTTACAAACCTGAGAGAGAAGCAACGGCTTTGTTCAGAACACAGGTTCGTGTGGGAAGAGAAATCCAATTAATGCCAAGACGTTTTACAAAGGAATTTGGGGCTCCCCTTTCCGAAACATGCTCCAGAGCACCTTGTTAACCTCTTACTGTCTGAGCTGGCTGGGAGTGACAGAAGTTCTGTTTTCAAGAAATTTCACTGATTCTGGGCTGTGCTGGTGTTTTTGTAGGAGCCTGCTGCTGGTCCTCCTGCCGTGCTTCATGGGTTTGTGTCAAAGGGTCGGGAAGGTGCAGTTACACTGTCAGTGAAGCTAAAGCCAAAGGAAATGTTGGGTGGAAATGCTAAGAAGTTTTCCTCACAGTTGTTCTGCAGTTGTTTTTCACCAAGATGTGGACAGAAGTGTTGAAATGTGGGTCTTTTCTGCTGAGGAAAGAGCAGCCTGGGGGCCTGTCCCTGCTGAGCCGTGGTGACACCCTGCAGTGGGTGTCTGTCACTGCACAAGCACCTCAGGGCACTTGCTGTTGAAACTTTCTGTTAAAGCTCTCAACTCCTGTTCACTCCTGGCTTCCAACCAGGCTCTGCTATTTTCCCTGGCTTAGATGTGGCAATGAGGGTTAACATGGGAATTAGAGGGATTTATTTAACCTAAGCACAGGCACTGGTTTTCCTCTGCCTTGGCTCACACAGCTGCTGCCTTGCTCTGGGGCCATGCTCACTGAGTAAAGCACTAATAGAAGTGTCTAATTATAGCCTTGGGGAAAGATGTTTTAAATTGTGCAGCCAGATGTGAGCGTTAGTTCTGTGTGGCTCAGGACACTGACGAGGTTTCAACAGCTGCTGGTTGAAACCTGCTCTCAGAAAACACCTCCACGAGCACAGGGGGCTCGTGTGGGCAGCACAGAGGGGCCCCAGCTCCCCTTCTCGCACCACCAGCTGGGAGCAAAAGGACAGGTTTGCTGGGGGAAGCACTCAGGGGGACACCTGGGGGCCCTTGGCTGAGCTCAACCCACCTGAAGGACAGCAGATCCCTGTGGATGCATAAACCTCAGCCTGAGTAAGGCAGAGCTGGAATTCCCCAGGGGAAGGACGAGCAGAGGTCCTGCAGTGGCGTGGGGGGCTCTGCTCTCAGGAAGGAGAATGGGGCACAGGTGTGGCTCAGATAGGGGTGCAGAGCAGTTTTGACAACTTTTCCAGTTTAAGTTGCAAGAGAAATCAAAGGGATGAGGATTTACTGGATTACCAGCCCAGGTGAACAGTTCTTTTCCAGCAGTGACTTTTCCCTGGTTTGGGATACAGATTGCCTCTTTCTTCTCTCCACCTTCCAGATTCCTCTTCCTCTTCTAGCTCTGGCCCACCCTCCTTCCAGCCAGCCTGACTGTTCCCAGCTCTGCACTGTGGAGCATGCGGGGCTCAGGAGCTGAAAGCTCAGAAGGATGGGGGTTGAGAGAGCTCTGGGAAGTAAAGTGAGTTCACTCATTCCCATGGGGATTCTGCACATCCTCCCAAGCATCCCTTCCCTCGGTCCTGGGAAAGACTTTGGAATTGTTGGGTGAATTTAAATTTTATGCTTATTTTTAACGTGACTCATTTTCATTTGTGGTAAACTTAGACTTCTGTGTGTCTTTGTCTCAGAATTATTTAGAAAATGCTTTGGCATTTTCAGAACGTGAAATTAGCTTTTGAAAGTAGGTGGTGATTTTGTTTCCAAACTTGGACATTTCTGGAGTAGAAAAGAAGGGGCATCTTTTGGAATTGAGATGAAAATCAACACAGTTTTTCTGAGAAGAATCACAAATGAGAGAGTTTACCAATTCACTGAGGGCACTGATCATCCAGAGATTTGTGGTGCCAAAAGGAGGAGCTTGAGATGAAGAGCTGTGGAGACCTTGGTGGTCACAGCCTGCTGGATGCAGGTGGGAGAAGCCAGGAGAGACTGGGCAGGGGTGAAGGGGAGCCAGGCAAGGGGAGAGCTGGAAAAATAGCCCAGGTTTATGCTGATAAAACAGCTGAGAATACAGAAGGAGGGAGGTAAAGCAGCTCAGGAAGGCAAAATGAGCTGAGAAGGAAATGTGAGTGAAACAGGAGAGCAAAATGAGTGTGGGAAACGTGCAGCTTGGAGAGTGCTGGCTGCTGCTGGGGGTTTGCCTGCTGCTGGGGCTGTAACTGAGCTGGGGGAAGGGCTGTGCTGGAAACCTGCTCCCAGGGCAGCGGGGAGCTTGTGCGGGAGCAGAAAGGGCCCTGGGACTGCAGTGGTGCCACTTCCTCTGCCCAAGGGCACTGCGGGCACGGGTGGCAGAAGGGAAGGCAGGTGCCTGCTGAGGTTTAAATGGCACCCGAGAGCTGCCGGTGTCCAGGGGACTGCGGGGTGACATCTGCAGCTGGCAGCCTTGCTGAAGCACTGAGGTACAGCAGGGTCTGTCCGCCCCTCTGGTGGAGGGGAGGGGCTGCAGGAGGGCAGAGACAGGGGGTCACACGGCTCTTCTGGCCTGCCGGGGGCCTGTCAGCCACAGTCAGCAGGCTCTTGGAAGTGTGACTGCTTCCATTAGATTATTCACACCTCCGTTTTGACTCTTGAAGGGGCAGTCAGGCCCCCTCAGTTTGAGGCATTTCCATCTGAGCAGTCTGGGCTCCATGAGCAGCAGAAGCACAGGTGTGTCTGTAACACAGGTCACTGGCATAGGAGCCCAAGAGGGATGGTTTGCACCCACAGGGATCCTTCTCCTCTCTGACAATTAAAATTAAGTCTAAACAATTAGATTGCATGGTACCTCTTGTGGCATTGTACCACAACTACCTCACTACTGATGATTTCAGCAGAGACAGCCAGTCCCTGTTAATTCCAAGGCCTGAAATCCCTGTGTGCCACTCAGCTGTCCAAGTCTTCTCTTTTTTTCACAAGCATAGTTACTCAAGTACCGTATTTCCAAACTTCTGTGCTGCAGCAAAGCCCAGGAGCAGCATCACAAGCAAACACAGTGAGTTAAAGCATTGAGCACAACTCCAGACAGAGCTGGCTCCATCATTTCAGGGGCTGCAGGTTCTGTGGGAAAGGTTTAACCTCAGCGTAAAAGTACAGCTTATACAGATTTGCTCATGCTCTCTTTTATGTTTTTCCTCATGGATTCCTGTAGCCTTGAGGTGGATTCTGAGGTTTGCTGCCTGAGACAGACTTCTCACAGGGTACAGGCAGGCTTGTGCTTCCCTGGGTTTTGGTTCTGCCGTCCTGGATGCTGGTGCTCCTGCTTATTCATTGATACAGAGTATGTTTTTCCCTTTGAACTTAGATCTAGATTTCTGAAATATTGTAGCAATAGACCCTGCTCCGTGTGTGTGCCAGGTATTTGTATGCAAAATTGTTAGTGTGCCAAATGTGTTTGTCCACTCTGCTGCTCCAGAACAAAATGCCCCAGCGTGAGAGGTGGCAGTGCTGGTGTGGCTGCAGGGACAGAGGCAAACTGCAGTGTTGCCATACTTCAGCGCTGTAGTTCGAGATCACATCTGTCAACCAATGCACTCTACTAATACTGTTTAAACAGGCAACTGCAAACGTTTGCTGTTAGGTTAATTCAGTGGAAAAAATGCACTTTCAACATAGAACAGGGCTAAATGTATCTTTCAGCTCCCAAGGGAGCTCTGCACCCAGCTCTTTCCTCACTCCAGCTCATCCATATTGCTCTGGCACATGGCTCTCCTGCTCTGCTCTCAGCCTTCAGGCACAGCCCTGGTTCCTGTGCTTCCTGCCCTCCACCTCTGCTTCCCTGGCATCCTGCTGCCACCCAGCCCCGTGACACTCACCAGTCCCTGGTCTCACTGCCCTTGGTGACAGCCACAACGCCCCAGCTGAGTTCCCCCATGGCACTGCTCCACCCCCAGCCTCTGACTACAGCATTTGTCACAACCCGGTGCTCCGTGTCTCACTCAGGACAGGCAGCAGACACTGGAATTTAACAGATGGAAAATAAATTCACCAGGCTTTGCTCACAGGCTCAAAAATAGCAGGGATATGCTCAAGGCAGGCTGCATAGAGCAGACCCAGGCCAGTGGGCAGCCTCCCGAAGAAAGCCTTGTGCAGATCCCTGAGGTGCCCACACAGGGCAGCAGGGGCTTCCCCCCAGTGCTCTGCCTGTCCCCCTGGCAGTGACGCAGCAGGAGGAGGTGCCCAGCCCCGGCCCCGGAGGCAGCGCTGTGCCCAGGCCCTGGCCCTGTCCCGCTCCCTGCGGAGCCGCTGTGCCAGGGGCCACGGCCCCACAGCTGTACACACTGAGGTAGGCACCTGTGCTGCTTCCCTGCAGACTGTGTAATTCTTCTGAACTGATTTCTCCCAAACAGAGCCTTACACCTGTGGAGCTTGTGGAATCCAGTTCCAGTTTTATAACAATCTCCTGGAGCACATGCAGTCCCATGCAGGTAAGCTGGGCACTTCGACTCGCTGCAAGCAGAGAATTAAATTCTGTGCTGCTGCCTGGTGCTGAGCCCGATGTGTGTCCGGAGGGTTCTCAGTGCTCCCCATTCCCACAGCCCCAGTCATTTCACCTGCAACAAAGTCACCCCTCAAAGGCTGGAGCACATAGGCTCAGGGTATATTGTAAATACTGCTCCTTTCCGTAGGGAGAGAGGGAATGTGCCATGCTAGCTCAGAGCCCATCACACTGCTCATTGCCTTTATCCAGAGGTATCCAGAGAGTCCTCATTGCATAAGCTGCAGCAGGTTAAATCCCTCCTCGTGCCAAAGGGGTGCCTCTCATGGAAGCGAACAAACCAAAAACGTTCGTGGGGCAGCAGAGCCTTTGCCCGCACAAGTCCTGTCCTGTGCCTGTGTCTCCTGGAGTTCTGCAAAGGACTGAAATGTGTTCTTGGAAGAAGAATTTGCCATTTCAGCAGCTGTGTTCAGTTCCCTCTCAGCTACCTACAAATGAGAATTCTTAGGAATCATTCCAGTGCTTTGTTTCTAAGTCATTGGTTTTGTTTCCTGTCTTGATACATAAGAGATGATTTTAAAATTTCAAAGCCAAACCTGTTTCAAAGACAGCATTCAGCATATTCAAAAATGTAGAAACAGAGTTAATTTTATATTGAGAGATTTTTTTCTTTTTTTTTTCCTCTTGAATAAGAATTCAAATGAACTAACACAGTTTTAAGAACAATTAAATCCCCTTTGACAGACCTGTGTTCTCTAACAGACAGCTGCTCTGTTGAGATGCCGATGCAGTGCAGGCCCTGAGGAGAGTGGCACAGGAGGACAAGAGGCTTGAGGAAAAGCATACTTTCCATTCTGTAACAATAATACTAATCAAAGTTCTTATCTTGATCTCTATTTTAGTTTTAGTCCTAATTTTAATAGTGCCACGAGTTCTTCATCCATGAGGTTCCTCTATTCCATTTCAGTTCCTGTTGGCAAATCTTAGTGCAGGCTTTGCGTGTCGTTCAGCAGTTACTTTATTTATCACCTGTGTAATGTTACAAAGAGACTTTTGGAATGCTTTGTTAGCAGAAGGTGTGAGTTTGTGTTTCTGTTGGAGCACGGGGGGTTCCTGTGGAGTAATGGGACTCTGTTATCCCGAGGAGCGGTGGAGCTCTGCTTGGGGCAGGGCTGCCCTCACTCCCTGGCCTTGGGCCTGTCCTTGCTGGTTGTCTGTGGCAGTTTCTGCTGCCTCCACGCTGTGTCCCGACCATCCTGTTTTTGCTCTGAGCTCTGGTACTGAAATGCAGCATTTTGAGTTACAGCTCTGGGTGACACTGAGTACAGGAGCTGAGGGGACAAGGGCAGCTCACTGGCAGGGTTGAGCTGTTGCAAGCTTTAAGGTGGTGCTGCCTGCAGCTTCCTCCTTCTCTCTTCTTTACAAATGACCCGTGGGAGTGGTGCTGAGGTCTCCTGGTGAGGGTGAGGAGGCCCTGGCACAGGGTGCCCAGAGAAGCTGTGGTTGTCCATCCCTGGAAGTGTTCCAGGCCAGGTTGGACAAGGCTTGGAGCAGCCTGGGACAGTGGAAGGTGTCCCTTCCCATGGCAGTGGTGGGACCAGATGAGCTTTAAGGTCCCTTCCAACCCAAACCAGTCTGTGGTCCTGTGGTTGTTCACCTGGGTTACCTTGGCCACAGAACAGGGCTGGAGGGAACAGTATCTGTGGTCGGGCTCCTGTCACATCAGAGCTCTGTGAATGGGTAAATCCCCTCTGCCCAGCTCACGATGACTCTCGTTAAACTCTGTTTTCTCATTGCTCCCTGCTCTCTTTGCAAGTCCCTGTCCTCTGCCTGGCTGCCTCCTCCTGATGTCTCACTGGTGCAGTGGCAGCGAGGGTGTCTGTGTCTTCTTTAGCTGCTTTCTGCAGGCACCACCAGGGCTGTGCCCTGTGAAAGCCACTGTCCCCTCCTGTGGCATCTCTGGGCGTGGTGCTTGGCAGCCCTGTGCTCACCCCTCTCCCCTTCCTCCAGGTGTGCCGCTGCCGCGAGCGGGCACCGTTTGCTGCTCTGGGATGAGGGCAAAACCAAAACAGAGGCGGGAAAACTTCAGCCAGCGTTGGTGGGTGTCCTGCTCTGGGTGTTTTGTGTCAGCAGACAGCACTGAAGGCACACAGGGCCTGCAGCTGCCCTGGCAGCACTTCATTGCCTTCAGTCTGAGAGGAGGTTGTACTGAGGTGAGGGTCGGTCTCTTTTCCCAGGGAACAACTGACAAGGACAAGAGGAAACAGCCTCAAGTTGTTCCAGGGAAGGGTTAGGTTAGAAGGGTTCTCAAGCACCCCGAGCTCAGGGCAGAGGTGGAGTCACCATCCTTGGAAGTGCTCAGAGAACACGTGGGTGTGGCACTTGGGGACGTGGCTTAGTGGGGAATGTGGTGCTGGGCTTGGCTGAAGGTTGGACTGGATGATCTTAGAGGTCTTTTCCAACCTATACAAGTCTACGATTCTGGCATTTCCATATTCAGGAAACAGCAGTGCTCCGACATCTCTGAAGTCTGGCAGTGCAGGGACCTTGCAGTCAGCAGAACTGGTGGCACAGGATGCACAGACTGGGACCCGGCCATGGCAGTGGTTTATCCCTGCCTCAGGGAATCTTTCATTGCGGGGGTGCAGAGAGCCAGGAAGCCTGGATGGGCCAAATGCTCCCTCAGTTCATGTGTTCAGCAGCCCAGTTTGGTTTGTCCTGTCTAATGCAAAGGGCTGATCTCTTCCAGTGGCTGTGCTGCCTCCCCTGGACCCCTCTCACGAGGGACAGAAGCCAGGGAATGTGCTGCTGGCCTCCAGAAGCAAAATCAGGGACATAGTGGCTCTTGAGTCGTTCAGAGGGCTGAGCCCAGAGGCTGGAAGGTAATAAGGAGAGATTATAGCTTCATAAAGCAGCTACACAGTGAGAAGAAGCAATTAGAATGTAAATTGGGTGCTGAAAGGCAGAAATAGAACAGCAGAACACCAGGCAGAGGAATTTGTTCTGTAATTACACTGAACAATATACAGCTTTGACTCCCTTTAGAGTACTTTGTTCAGGTCGAGTGCTGCCATATAATGCCCTTCCTACAATCTAGGCCTAAAAAAACAAAAGGAGGACTAGGCCGAACCTGGATTAAAGGATTGGAGGCATGAAGAAAAATTAAGAAGCATGATCTGTGTAGTTCACAGACTGCCTGATAAGGAAGATGAGGCTGAAATGTACAAATCTCATTAATACCACACTGAATGCCAGCAGATATTTGTATATAATAAATCCCCTATTATTAGGAAATAGATAAAAGAGTTATGGTGAGGAAATACAGAGGGTTTGTCCCCCTACCCATCCCTCACCATGACAAGGAGGGCCTGAACCATGAGCAAAGTTAGTAGGCAACATCCAGCATTTTGTTTGTCTACCCACAGATGTTTGGAGTTGAGGACACTGGTGACATTGGCTCAAGAGCACTTAGTCTGGCAGATGCTGGGGGAAAGGTGATGTGTCACAGCTGGTCACTGGTGCTCTCCAAGGCACCTCGTGCTCTTCACATCTCTGCACAGCTGCAAAGACCAACCTGTGGCTGCAGCCTGAGCCTGGCAGCGCTCCCCGGGCACCCAGCGTGGCCAGGGAGCTCCCTGGGCACACACGGGCCCCAGGCAGTGCCCGAGGCTGCCCTGGGTCTGCCGTGTCCTGGATTGCTCTGAGGTATTGACCCAGCCAGTGCCAGTGCAGTGCCCACAGGTGACTGAGCAGCCTGTGCCTTGTTGGTGGGCAGGTCTGGAGTGCCCCGGCAGTGAAGGGCAGAGCTGCTCTCACTGGAGAGGACTTGTAAGGAGGAGAGCACTGGAGCTCCATCACACCCCTGCTGGTCTCCCTGCTCTCCCAGGTCAGTGGCACACATGGAGGAGAGCAGCTCTGCCCTGTCCTGTGTGTCCTGCTGGCCCCCAGAGCAGCCTGGCAGAGCTGTGGGTGCCTCAAGGCACTACTCCAACTCGTGCTCCTCCGCCCAGAGCACAGAGCAGGGTCACTGCGCTCTGTGCTGGTGTCCCCAGGCTGCAGGGGCTGCCACCTGAGCTGGCCAGCCTGCACTCCCTGTAAAATCAGTGGAGAGTCAGTGACTCCAGGTGAGTTCAGACCTCTGTGGTTCTTACTGTACAGGAGAATCCAGTTCTGCCTGGGAGAGTGAGTGGCACCTCTGAGTGTAAAAGGATCACTAAGGGGCCACCTCAGAGAGAGTCATGTCTGACAGATGTCCAGAAATAGGTGTGATGAGCAAATGGCCTCTGTTTTGTTTTCTTTGGTTTTATTTCCATCCTTCTGCTCAGCCTGGTCATCAGTCTCTCCATCTTTCTGCTTCCTCTTCCAGTCCATTTCATTGTGCACTGTTCCTTCACAGCCTGTTTCACAGCACCATTTCATACTGAAGCATACTAAAAACTAGAAAATTTCCTCTGGAGGGTGGGGAGAAGTCTTGGGGCACAGGAGAGGAAAGAACATGGATACAATACAAAATTTGCTGATCTTGCTTGCATTTTCTTGTAAGATGCCATCAGACTGGCAGCCACAGTGTTTAGGCCAGTTACATACACAGAAGTGGGAGCACAAACACAAAGACTGTGGGGGCACTTGGTGTCTGCAGCCTCAGGATGGGCTGGTCTTTGGTCCGCATTCCAGAAACTCTGGCTTTGTGTTTGCAGCCTGAGGCAGCAGTGAGAGCCCCAGAGGAGATGGGCCCTCACTCTTCACTGGGAAGAAACCAGACCTGAAGACTGCAATGAGACCCTTAGATCCAGAGGAGCTGAGCACAGCTTGAAAACCAAAGTGCTTCCCAGAGAGAACAGAGCAGCCACCTGCAGCGCAGGAAGAGGCGGGGAGGGAACAGAAGGATCAGTGTCTGTTCCACCTCATTTCGGAAGCAGATGAATGGCCCAAGTCAGGCTGAGCTTCCATTCCTCCTGGTGTGCAGCTTCAGTTCCTCAGGGTGTGCTGATGGCATCAACATCCCTGGTGCACAGAAAGACATGTGGCACATTTCAGCCACATTTTGGGAAGTGATAGGTTGTGAGTCCCCAGACAGTTTCAAGGACCCTGAGGGTGCTGTGCCAGCTCACTGAAAGCTGCCTAAAAGCCACAGAGTGTGGTAGGTTGTTGTCCCCTTAGTACAACCCTACATAAATGGTGAGCAGTTGGATAGTTTCCTCTCCTTTGTGCTTTAAGCATTATTTTGTGCTTTTAACCCCTCTCTGTCTCTTGCCTCACAGCTGACAATGAGAACAACATTGCCTCCAGCCAGCCCAGGTCACCTCTCCCTGTGGTTGAAGAAAAGTGGAAACCACAGCTCCAAAGGAATAACGCCAACAACAGTACGTAGCAGCTTCTCGCTTTGTCCCTGTCCAACAGGTGCCTCAAGGTGCAGCAGTGATGGGCATTGCACAAGGCTCTTGTCCTCACCAAACTGTGTTTGATTTCATCCTTAATTCATGTCCTACCTGGCAGAGCAGAGCACCCCTTCCCACTACAGGAGTGCAACAAAGGACCCTGGGGTGGTTGGAAAGGTTTGTGAGGAAGATGCATTTGGTAACTCCTGGAAGAAGGTAACTTCTGATCCAAGATCAGACTTCCTGGCCTGGAGTTAGAAAACTAATCCAGTCATCGTGGTGTGATACAGGCACAGGCTGCCCAGAGCAGCTGTGGCTGCCCTTGGATCCCTGGAAGTGTCCAAGGCCAGGTTGGACGGGGCTTGGAGCACCCTGAGATAGTGGGAGGTGTCCCTGCCCATGGCAGGGGGTGGCTCTGGATGGGTTTTAATGTCCCTTCCAACCCAAATCCAGTCTGGGATTCTGTGATTTGATGTCCATCTTTCCATCTGGGCCAAGTTGTGACTATCCTCACAGCAGGGACAGGATGCAGATCTGCTCCCTGCTGCTCTGAGCAAGAGCAGCGCCTGTCTCTGGAGGTTCCTCCATCCAGAAACCTTGGGGGAACAAATCTAAGGTTGGAGTTGTCTCTTCCATCATCTGGGCCTGTTCCAGCTCTTTGGGGGTCTCTGAGAATTGTTTTGTCCCTTGCCCCCTGCTGCTGATGCCTTAGGATTTCAGCTTTTATATTTTCATATGTTTGTAATCCTGTAATTCTTTAGTGTGTAACTCTGAGCTCCATACAGAGTGTCAGCAACTGCTTTTCCCATTTTGGTCTGACACAACAATTCCTCTCCCGGCCTGAGAATCAAGGACACCTCACTGTCTCAGGCCCCGAGAAATGTAAACAAAAGTGAGTTGGGGGGGAGCAAACTGAGAGAATGGGACTGCACTGCCTGAAGCTGTAATTGGACAATTAACCTCTGATATGCAAATGGACAGAACTTATATCTGTCCCAAAAACGTGTGGCTGTGTCCATCCTGGGTGCAGTCTCTGCGAGACTCCTGCACTGCCCAAGGTGCACCCTGTGAAGACCCTTCCATAAATCCCTGCCCTTTATCCTTTCACTCTGCCCAGCCTCTGCTCCAGGGCAGCCTCTCCAAGGCATCACTGCAGTGATGCTGATCTGGTCCTTTCTGTGCCCGCTTGTGTTTCCCTGCAGCGTCGGCAAGCGGCTCGGTGGGGAACAGCGCGATCCCGGAGAAGGAGCGGCAGAACATCGCCGAGAGGCTGCTGCGGGTGATGTGCACCGACCTGGGCGCCCTCAGCGTGGTCAGCGGCAAGGAGTTCATCAAGCTGGCGCAGACGCTGGTGGACAGCGGGGCTCGCTACGGCGCCTTCTCCGTCACCGAGATCCTGGGCAACTTCAACACCCTGGCTCTGAAGCACCTGCCTCGGATGTACAACCAGGTGAAGGTGAAAGTCACCTGCGCCCTGGGCAGCAACGCCTGCCTCGGCATCGGGGTCACCTGCCACTCACAGAGCGTCGGCCCCGACTCCTGCTACATCCTCACCGCCTACCAGGTGGAAGGCAACCACATCAAGAGCTACGTCCTGGGCATTAAGGGTGTAGACATTCGAGACAATGGTGATTTTATCCACCACTGGGTGCAGAACGTGCTGTCGGAGTTTGTGATGTCGGAGATCAGGACGGTGTATGTGACAGACTGCAAGGTCAACTCCTCAGCGTTCTCCAAGGCGGGCATGTGCCTGCGCTGCTCGGCCTGTGCCTTGAACTCGGTGGTGCAGAGCGTGCTCAACAAGAGAACACTACAGGCTCGCAACATGCACGAGGTGATCGAGCTCCTGAATGTCTGTGAAGACCTGGCGGGGTCCACAGGCCTCTCGAAGGAGACCTTTGGCTCCCTGGAAGAGACCTCCCCGCCGCCCTGCTGGAACTCGGTCACCGACTCGCTGCTGCTCGTCCACGAGCGCTACGAGCAGATCTGCGAGTTCTACAGCAGGGCCAAGAAGATGAACCTCATCCAAAACCTGAACAAACACCTGCTCAGCAACCTGGCAGCCATCCTGGCGCCGGTGAAACAGGCCGTGATCGAGCTGAGCAACGAGAGCCGGCCCACGCTGCAGCTGGTGCTGCCCACCTACGTCAAACTGGAGAAACTGTTCACTTCCAAAGCCAACGATGCTGGCGTGGTCAGCAAACTCTGTCACCTCTTCTTGGAGGCGCTGAAGGAGAACTTCAAAGTTCACTCAGCACACAAGGTAGCCATGATCTTGGACCCTCAGCAGAAGCTGCGGCCTGTCCCGCCCTACCAGCACGAAGAGATCATTGGCAAGGTCTGTGAGCTGATCAATGAGGTGAAAGAGTCCTGGGCAGAAGAAACAGAATTTGAACCTTCAACCAAGAAGCCTCGTGCAGCAGGGGAGGCCACAGCAGCTCAGGAAGAAGATTGGTTCGGGAAAAATGAAGTCTATGATTATTTGCAAGAACCTCTCTTCCAGGCCACCCCTGACCTGTTTCAGTACTGGTCGTGTGTTACCCAAAAGCATACGAAACTAGCCAAGCTGGCCTTTTGGCTCTTAGCAGTGCCTGCTGTGGGTGCCAGGAGCGAATGTGTAAATATGTGTGAGCAGGCGCTCTTGATCAAAAGGAGGCGGCTACTCAGTCCAGAAGACATGAACAAACTCATGTTTTTGAAGTCCAACATGCTTTAAGACTGTCTTTTAATTAAAACAAAACTTTAAAACACTGTTCCAAACAAAGAAAAAGAAATTTAAGTTCTAAACACTGTGGACCTCATTATGAATGCCCCTGGAAACCAAGTGCTTTTTTATATATATATAAAAATATAAATATATATAAAATTAAGTTTGAAAGGAAAGCTGAGCACGGGAGAGAGACAGCCCTCTGCCAGGAACATGCTCCTTTCCATAGATAGTGTGTGGACTTGACAGACTTTCTAATGTTTTCAAGTGGGCAGATGAATGGGAGGCTGATGTTCTAAAGTCTTCAGGCAGCTGAGATCTAAAGTGACTTGAAGTTTCTTTTGTTTCTCCTCCACCCCACCTTTCCTCTTGTCCCCTGGGCCATCTTGCCATGGATAATCAGACTCCATTGACCAGACCAGTTCTGCACTGGACTTTGCTCCTTTGAATAACTGTACACCTTGAGGGCACTTGGCTGCAGCCTTCTTGGCACGGTGCACGAATCAGGGCAGCTGTGTTCCATCAACACCAGTATCTTTAGAAATCAGGAAGGGAGGCTTTAAGGTTTTTGATTTTTAATTTTATTTTTAACCTTTTCATATCCTTTCTTTTTCCAAAAAACAAAAGTTACTCCTCTGTCTCTACTCCCAGTTTTGAGTTTAACATGGCAGCAAGTGATTATAAGTTTGATTTCAAACTAAGAGAAATGGTTCATGGCAGAAACTGTCAGTAGTTGTTAACGTTTCTTGTCTTTATATTTTTTTACAGCAGAACTTCTTTTCTGAACTCCCGGTGTTAATTAGCTTTTCTGTGAATTTTGTACATCAGGTGTTCTCAAACTTGTTCTAGAGTACCCCATTTGCAATTAAATAATATTCTTATGGGAACCACAGCAGTTGTTTATGTGGCAAAGCCTAGAAACCAGGAAAAGCAAATGGTGACAGCACAGGTGGCTGAGCTTGCCAGGTCTGCCAGAGAACCCTTGTACCTAAAGTTTTTTGTTAAAAAGTGTCTCAGTGACACACAAACCACCCTTCCCGAGGCCAAGGACAAACCAAGGTGTATGATTTTTCAGGGGAACAAAGCTCACCAGTTTTGTCAAATTGGGGTTTGAAGGAAGCTTAGAGAAGTGCATGGGCTCAAAGATCCTTCTGAATGTAAGTGCTCCTGATTGAGTGCAAAGAATATCTTCCCATTTTTGTTTGGAATGGTTTCCTCTAGTGGCACGAATGTCTTTTTGATACCTACAGTGCATTACACTACTTGTTCTGTTGCTGACCTGTTCTGGCCAGGAAGGCCACGGGCCCCGAAACATTCACACGTAACTGGCTCACCCCAAATGCAATTAGAGATCCCCATAACCCCAAACCATCTCAGTCACTCTGCTGTCCCCAAGGCCAGAGCTCCCGCAGGCACAGCTCCCGGGCTGCTGGACAGGCTCTGTCAGGTTTGGTGCCTCTGGGACAATTCCCAGCCTCTGGTGCCAAACTGTGCATTTTTCACCGCTGGGACTTGTCTCGCGGAGGAAAGCTGAAACAAATTTCTTGGTTTTTTCTCCTGCTTCCAGGGGCTCTGGAGCTGCGGTCCTGGAGGCGTGGGAGGGTCGGGAGGAGGGACTGGCCCCGCTGGGAGCGGGCTGGAGCCCTCCAGCAGCACAGGGAGTTTGCTGCTGGCTGGCAGTGCAGGGGGAGACTGAGGACCCTCTCAGAAGTGCTGCTCTTGACCAGATGTTAAACCAGGATCCCACCTGCCCAGCTCTGCTGTAAGAGAAGTTGCAAGTTCCAAGACATGCGAAATAGCAAACCCAATCTCTCAGGCTTTGTGTGCAGATGCCTTGAACCTCACCGGCACTCCCTGACACCTGCACTGCCACGGGACTCAGGGGCACAGTTTGCACGCTGGACCCTTCCCCACGCCAGTCTCACGAGGACAGACCTTGGCACCAGCTGTCTTGCCCTTTCCAGCCCTTTCAGCCTTCCATTGCCTTGAGGCTGGTGTTTGGGTTGACCTCTCAGCACTGTTACTGCCATCAGGCCAAAACCATTGTCTCCTAAAATGTTAAGTTTTTGCCTAAAGCACACAGCCTGCCACATGAAGAGGAGCTGCCAAGGCAGAGGCTCTTGGACTCCTCATTTCCCTGGCGGTGGCTGATGGAGGGGTTGGTTGTAGGGCCAGCTTTCCTTCTTGCTGGTTTTGTTTTCTCCTGTACAAATCCTGCATGCCCGGCCACCAGCTGGGCCCGTGATTGCACAGCTGTTTGCAGGGCAGGAGAAACCTGTGACAGACAGAAATGAACCCTGAGTGAGGGAGATGGGTGCCAGGCCCACTGGTACCCGACAGCAGGAAGCCTTGGCTGGTGCATGTCCCCAGACAGGATTAGCTGTGGGCACAGAGGGTACCACACAGCTCAGCTGATGGCACAGGGATCAGGATTGGCAGCCCCTTCTCCTAATGGCACATTACACCTTTTTGTGTGGTTCACCTGAGACCCTGAGAGCTCTTTGATGCTCAGGGGAACATGCAAAGCCCTTGCATTCCTTTGGAAAGACAGCTCCAACCCCCAGCCCTCCTTTGCTAAGGGACACCTAGATTATTTCTGTGGGATTTGCAAACTCGGGCTCGCGTTGTCTGTGCGAGGCAGAGTTAGCACAGCTGTAAATCCCTGGAACTGAGAACGGGGTAAACTGCAGGGATTTGTGCCCAGCAGGGAGCAGGACTGTGGTGCATACTGAGGGCATGCAGACAGGAAGGCCACAGCCACCCCTACCTCCCATCCCACCTCCCCTTTCCCTTCTCACACTGTGGGTTTGGCACCAGAGCTGGGGTTTTCTTGTGGTGCTGACCAAAGAGAGGGATGGACTGGCCCTCTCCCCCATCCCAAAAACTGCCCCTCCGAGGCAACTTCGGTTGTAGTTGCACTAATGATGGGTGTTAAGCAGTGATGTCGGGTAGATTAGATTCTCCCAAAGACTTAAAAACTCAACAGCTGGAAAAGCAACAGAAAACCTAAAGGCCTAAACCGGAGCATTCTCAGAAGTGGTGAGGAGAGGAGCTGCTTGGGCAGCCCCTTCTCCAGAGACTCGGGGGAAGAAGGTGCAGCTTTTCCTGACTCTTGAACATGGCTGCAGGGTACTCAGCTCAGAGCAGCTGTTCGTGCTGGGTCTGCTCCAGGCTCTCTCCGGGTCACTTAGGCCTCAGTAAAAGCAGAGAAGCACATCTGTAGCACATATATTTACCTTAAATGCCAAGCTTTTGCTCCTTTTCCTCCTTCCTTCTTCAAGGCTTGAATTCACGTTCTAGGGAGCAAAAATACTTTACCAAGGTCTGAAATTTGGAAGCTCTTATTTGCCAGGTTGCTCCAGCCCGAGCTGTTCTGTTCCTGCTCTGTGGTGCCTCGGAGGTGCGGAGCAGCTGGGCTGTTGTAGGGGGCACTGCTGGTCCTGGGGTGGGAGACTGCACAGGAGAGGCTCCGAGTTTGGCCAGGGCTGTTGTGAGGTTCTGCTCCTTTTGAGCTGGGAGGAGAAGTCCTCAGAACTGGGATCATCCTCTGGTGGGTCATGTTGGGAATTTGCCTTCTGCTTGTTGGTTTCCTTTAACCTCCGCTGTGAAATGTGTCAGGATGCAGGGATGGTGTGTGGCCTCCAGGCCTTCACCTGTTCCTGCTGCTGGCTGGGCCTGACCTTGCAGACTTCTCTTTCTGGCTTCACAGTTTGCTTTGGGAGCGTTCTGACCTTCAGGTGGGGAACAGCCACCACCAGGTGAACTCTAAGAGGGAAGGGGCTGTCTGAACATCCTTGTTACTGAAGAGAGTGGGATAGAGGCAGAGCTCTTCAGGAGGTTGTTTCTGTGTGGGGGCAGCAGCCAGGTCAGGAAGGATGTGTCTCCTGTGTCTCAGTAGGCAGTGGTGGTGTTGGCTTGCAGAATGGACTTGGTGTCTTGCATCTGGGTCGAGTTGAGACGGAGGTGAACTTCCCTTTCTGTCCAAGCTCTCTGTCTGTGCTAAGGAAACTGCTGTGGGTGGGTTTGAACTGGTGCAATCTGCAAAACTTTCTGTGAAAGCCAACTGTGGGCTCAGGTTTTGTCTAACTCAGTTGTTCGTTCATTGCTGGTTGAGCCAGTTTAACTTTGAGCTGAACTGGTTTAAGTGTCCACACAGACCACCTGCACTGGTTTATCTGTGCTTGCTGGGCGGAGATGATGTCCAGCAGCAGCTCAGGGAGTCATGACCCTTACGTGAATTTTGCAAATGAATTTGCAGCAGATGCTCTCAAAACTTGGAAATGACTGAAAATAGAGGGGAAACACTTCTGGAAATGACTTGAGCTCTAAATGGTGGCGTTGGAGTGTTCAGTGAGATGGCTCAGGTGGGTTGGGTGGCTTTTCTCCAACTGTCTGCAATAACCCAGAAGGTTTAGCATGGGAAGGAATTACCAAAAATGTTTGTGTTGTTGGCTGAGTCTGCTCAGAGGGGCCATTTCCACTCTGGCCATGGTGAGCACAGGACAGGGGACTGGAGCCTCCTGCTGCTCCCACAGTGCCCTGGGCATTTCTAGGCAGCACCATGTTACTGATGAATCAAAAAACATTAAAAGAGCAGCCAGGAAGGTGCTCCAAGGCTGGGAGTGCTGCTTTGTGCTGAGGAAAGGCTTGGATCTCTGACTGCACCCCTTGGCTGAGGGAGAGGCAGGAGCTTCTGTGAGCATTCACACAGGAAGGGACAAGTTGTTCCCTCCGGAGTAATTAGGAGTAATGGGAGAAAAATAAAAAAGATACTAAAGGCAGATTCTGGGAAACCTGTTCAGGGAGGAGAACTCTGTTCCTCTGGGAGGGGAATGTGTTTTGAGCCCTGTCATTGATGACAAGGCTGCAGAGTGGAACTCACTCCATGAGACACGAGGCTGGACCTTGCCAAGAGAAAAGGAACCGGGTGTAGGGGTGGGAAGTGCCAGGTTCCGGCCCAGAACCCTCCAGGAGGGTTCACAGAGCCTTTTCCCCCCATCCTCCCACTCGTCACCAGCACCAAGCCCTTGCCAGCTCTCAGTATATCCATCAGCCAGGTTCCATCAAGGAAACCGCCAGGCCAGGAGCAAATGTCCTGGCAGATCAACGTGAGGGAGAGTGTTCAATATCTTGCTGCTTCTGCTGAGCTTTTTCTGTGCTACACCTTGATCTCGGATCTCGGATCCGTGCCAGAGCTGAAGCTGTCCCTCTGTAGCAATAAGAACTCCCTGTTCCCGTGTGGGACCTGTCCCCTCACGGCTCCGTCACCTCCCTGGGGCTTCTGGAAGTGTCCCTGAGCAAACCCTGAGGCCCAGCTGAGCTCCGTGTGGGACAGGCCTGGGGACAGTCTGCTTACGCTAGGCCAGAAATGGTGAACCAATGAGAGTGGGTTGCCCTGAAATTTAATTCTATCTATTGAATGTTTGTGAGATTTCTGTTTCATTTCGGGTTTAGTTTGGCTGCTTAGTTGAGGTTTTTTTCCTGTTGAGAGTCCTTTGTTTGTAACTCGATGGCAGAGTTTTGCTCACACAGACAACTGTCTATCCATAGACCCTGAGGGCTTCCTCATCCGTAGGCAGCTGAGTTGGAATTTTTGGCTCCTGAAACAAGGACTGATGGCTGGCAGGATTTTCTGTAGCATCCCTGACAGTGGGACCCGGATGAGCAGCTCAGCCTTAATGATGGGAATATTGTAGGGTGGAGTTGATGAGCACAGGCGTGTCCAACCCTTGCTTTTTACAACCAAAGTTCCTTAAAAAGGCACTCCAGCCTCATTGGCCTTGAGTCCTGGTTCTCACCTCCCGGCGCTTCTCGTGGCGGTCTCTGCAGTGGCTCTGGATAGCCTGGGATTGTTTTTTCCAGTGAGCTGGGGGTGGGAGAAGGGATAACTTTTCTTCTTGCTGTGCAGAAGGACCTTCCCACTCAAGGAAGGAGACGTGTTCTGGAAGGAGCAACAGTCGTAGGAGCTGTTTTCCATGGTCCCTTGAAACTTACTGGTACTTTAATACTCCTTTTTTTGAATTCTTTAAAGGCAAGCTGGTAGTGGATGGCCTGCACAGTGGTGACAGGTGACAGCCCCGGCTGTCGGTGGGGGGAACACTGCCCAGGCCGTGAGGATTGTGGTCCACGCCGTAGCCAGACAGTGTCATGGTGACAACCAAACATCAGGAGATCCTTGTTTGCAGCCAGTCTGAAAAGAGAAGCTGTTCCTCGCTCGTACGTTCCATTTCCCAAACCTCCTCCTGGGAGCTGAATTCTTGTTTCATCAAGCAAAGGATTTAATGTTCTCCTGTCCCTCCTGGCCCTCCCTGCCCTCAGTAACTCGTGTGCATTTCCTTCCTTTCTGTAGATGCAGATGTTCTAGGCAATACCACAGAGCACCCGCGCTGCGAGTGCGACCATGTCATCTTAAAAAATACAAAAAAAAATATACAAAAAATATACAAAAAATATCTTTTTTAGGCCAGAGTTTTCTACAGGTATTAATGAATATTTTTCTTAATCCTTATAAGTTTTATGTGTTTAATATTTCTTAATACCGGTAGCATTAATTTATACTTTTGTAGCAACACAATATTTTTATAAACCGCCACCGCTGGCTTTGTCTTCATAACGGGAAACGTGCGGGCAGCTGGCCCCGCACTGTACCATGTACTGTATTTAAAAGGTTATCTAATGTCACACTTGCTGTGTTAATAAACAAAACAAAACCTGTTTGAAGTCTCATGTATTGTTGGTGTGGATCAAATGACTCACTAGAGAGCAATATTGCACGGGGTTGAGTTGCTGATTTTCATTGTGATATGCGAACGCTTGAGGCCAACTCAAGTTCTGAGGTTTTTTTTTTCTTTTTAGGATTTTGTTTTGTTTTTGTTTTGTTTTGGGTTTTTTTTTCAGCTAAATAAATTCAGTGCTGTTTGAAACTTAGACTGACGTCAAATGAAAAGGATTATTAAAGAAAAAAAAATATCAAGGTGTTTAAATGTTGCTGTTTTTACAAGTCTGTTGCTGTCTGAATGGAAATATTCCACAAGAGAGAAGGAATAGTTCCACTTAGCTTCCAAAGCGGCCGAGCGCTCCAGGCCAGAGCTCGGTTATTTGGAAATACCTTAGAGACATGTTTCTGCAACATTCTTTTCAGAATTGATGCCAAGGCAGAAGACAAACTGTAACTGTAAGAAAGCATCCGTTGCTTGAGGATTTTCATGTCAGTGTTGTATTTATGGTTTTACAATAAAACAACCTTTAGGAAAAAAGAAGTGTCCGGGGTTTTCTATATTTTCTGTATTTCAAGCTTGCAACTGGGACATACCAGTGCTGATGTGCTGTTGTGAGGAGGGAAGACATCCATGGAAGTGACCTGGATCTCAGCAGGGGTGTCTGATGGATCCCATAGAATCGTGGAATGGTTTGGTTTGGGTTGGAAGGAACATCCAGTGCCACCCCTGCCATGGGCAGGGACACCTTCCACTGTCCCCGGCTGCTCCAAGCTCTGTCCAGCCTGGCCTTGGGCACTGCCAGGGATCCAGGGGCAGCCACAGCTTCTCTGGGCACCCTGTGCCAGGGCCTCCCCACCTCCCAGGGAACAATTCCTTCCCAATATCCCATCTATCCCAGCCCTCTGGCAGTGGGAAGCCATATGAACTTGGCAGCAGGAGAACTCCACATCCCACATCCCTTGGGCACTCAGAGCCCCCCGAAGCATTTCCCAGAGCATCCTGTGCCCCACACTCAGTTGCCAGGGCCATGAGCTGCTCCTGTCTTTCTGGAGAGACGTTTTGTGCAGCAAAAAGGCCCCGAGCCCCTCGCTTTGGGGCTGTCCCTTGGGGTTGGGGTTCACCCCCCCAGGAGGTTCAGCTCAGCTGGGTGTTTGTGCTGGGCAGCCAGTGCCAGGTTCTGCTCAGGGATTCCACCTGTACCAGCAGATCCAGCTGGGACTGGTTTCACCCGGGGGAACAGGGGCTTTGGGGCACTGGGGGGCACTGGGCTCCTGCCAGGACAAGGCTCGTGGGGAGAGCTCAGAGGGGCACAGAGACCTGGGCTCAGAGGCCTGACTGCACCAGGCACCGGGGGTCTCGGGGATGTGCTGGTGAGGGGGCACTGACAGCTGCGACTGGGATTGCTGATGCTCTCTGGAGCTCCAGGACCCACCTCCAAACAAAGCAGAGACCACCAGGAATTGTCCCAAGGGAAACAAGGACAGTGACCAAGGTTCTAAGGATGAGGCCAGGCCTTACGCTGGAAAATCCGAGGTACGTTGTCCATCATCCTCCTTGTATCCTTTTCTTCAACCTGCTTTGATGTCCTTTGAGGTTTTCTAACCTTATACCCTCCCCTCACTTCCCAAAAAAAAAAAGGCAAAAAAAAGCTTTGCTAGAGAATTAGCAAATTTGTAGTGAATTTGTGACTTGGGAAAAAGCAAAACCCAAAGACATGGAATGACAATGGGTCTGGCCATTGGATAAACTCTTGGCTAGTGGTCAAGTGTGAAGATAAACCAAAATAATAAATACAGCTATCAGTATATAGTGGTGAGAATGGCTGAGACTTTGCAGGAGGTTTGCTGTAAAAGAGGGTTCAGTAAACAGTCAGATCAGATACCCTCAGGTCCTATTAGATAAGAGTTGGGATTTGTTTGAAAAACTAAATGTGTGAAGTGGATAATGTAAAGCCAAGAGCCCCAGAAGATCAGAGGATGGGATCCCTGGCATGCCAGCAGCTCCCAGCACTCATTTGTCCCTTTTGCTGGAGCCATTTAAAAGGATAAATAAGATTGCTAATGGGAATGGAAGAGGCTTAAGCTAATCCTGCTGTGTTTCCAAATTCTACCCTAACAGGACAAAACTCCTTTAGCCTTAGCAATAAAGGAAGTGGTAGCTCTGAATTCAGGCTCTGCTCGAGATATCCAGAGTTTCCTCTCTCAGAGGGACTGGTGTTTGTTCATGCCTAGATCCTGTGTGTGGGAGCAGAGTGAGAGGCAGGGAGCAGCAGCCCAGGAGCGTGGCAAGAGCCCCGCGTGCGTTTGTGGCTGTGGGGTGGAGGGCTGGCCCTGCACCCCTTTGAATTCGGGTGGGCAGTGCCCCGTGACCCACCCACACCAGGTGACAGCTCTGCCCTGGAGCTGCCTCTTGCTGTTTCCCCATCACCCATCTCTGCCAGCAGCTGTTCCCTAAGGAATGCTTTGGGAGCTGAGGGAGCCCCAGTGCTCCCGAGTGGGACGGGCAGGGCAGGCCCAGGGCCATGGCCAGGCTCAGCCAGGACTCAGGAGTCCCTGGGCAAGCTCATGGCCATGGGGCAGGGCTGGGGCCCAGCCCAGAGCGGCCAGGGGAGCGGCGTCACTGGGGACAGGGGCTGAGGGGCCGGAGCTGGGCTGAACTGGGGCTGCGGAGTGGGGCCGTGCCCCGGGTGAGGCTGCTCGGGGCCATTAACACCTGGCAGAGCTCTCAGCTCCCTGGGAGGCTCAGGCTGTGGAGTTGGACAAGGCTCCTGCTGCAAGCTCCTGCTCCCTTGTGAAGTTCCTCTCTGGAGGTTCCCTGTGGCTCCTGAGGCAGGAGAGCACAGACCAGTTCCAGGATCCCTTCTCCTGGCAAGAACACCCTACAAAGCAGTGAAGAAGAACAAACAGTGAACGAGATCATTTTTAAAAGATTTAATGGTGAAATATTGACAGTACGGACCAGTGTGAAGTGGTTTGCACTGGAAAACAGACAGGAAATAAAAATTACTAAACCATCAATCTCCTAGATCTTCACAGCTCCTCTGCACACTCCCAGAGCCACATCACCTGTGCCTTTGTGTCTTCTAATAATTCCATTCCTCCCTCTCCCCCTCTCCTCTGCTGGGATGCAGTCAGGCAGGTGGTGCCTTTGGATTCGGGTTAAGGGTCTTTTTTGTCCAGGAATTTTGCAACCAGAAGAGTCTGCTCAGCACCAAGCACAGACAAATCTCCCAAAGACCTCCAGGATCACCCAGTTCCAGGCCAGCTGCTGCCTCCCATTGCTCTCCTGGGGCAGCCCCTGCCCTTGGCTGCCCCTGCTCCCCCCAGGGCCACGGCCAAGGTCCCGCCTGTCTCATGGCACAGAACAGATCCCCTTGCCCAGATTCATTTCCAGAGAGGTGATGAGGCAGCAGCTGTTTGCTCTCCATGGCACATTTGTCAGCCTGTGATGGTGATTATGAAGATTAACAGCAAAATAACTGCGCGTTTCCACTCGGGCGATCGATGAGCTGAGACACCTCCTGATGCTGAGTGCTGCAGATCTCGGGGAATCTTTTTTAAAATTACATCAGTCGTAAGTCACAGCAAATTAACAGATTCTTTTTAAGTACCCAGAACATCTGTTCTCCACTCGAGGAGCTGGCGCTCCGTGTTTGGGGAACATGTGCCGTGTGGCACAGGGGTGCTCCTGGGCCAGGGCTGTGCCAGCAGCACTGGGGACACTGACCCGGGCCTGGAGAACTGCGGGGAAATGGCCCTGAACGATTAACTGGAGGAGATGCCCCCGAACCGGGCTGCAGGAGAGCACCCAGGCGTGGACCCGGGGGAGGGAGCTCCCGACCTGCCCACGCGGATGCTCTGTCTGCCCACGGGACACCCACTCCTGGAGGTCTGGCACTGCCTGGGCACTGCCCCCGCGGGACCGACCCCCTGGCAGAGGTACCAGAGCAGAGCAGCCCGTTCACCCCCGGCACTGGCGAGGGCAGAAAGGAACGGGTTAAAAGAGGGGGCTCCAAGGCTGATGCTGGCACGAAGGGTTCACCTGATCCTGAAGGGTCACCTGGTCCTGAACCGTCCTTGTGGGAGAGACTCCTGTGGCACAGACCTGCCCCGGCACTTTCCCAGCTTTCAGAGTGCCGAAGGACAACCGCTCCAAAGGGCGCAGAAAAACTGCTCCAATCAGATTTATTTCAATCGGGTGTTGTGCCTAAGTTTTTAAAGGAACAAACCTGGCTTGGCTGCTCTGCTGCCTCTTTAGCCTTCACACAGCTGAACGGCTGCTGCATCAATGGATCCTCCTCCAGGTTCAGTGAGCTAAAAGGAGCTGCTTTTAGTTCTAGATGAGAGAGTAAGAGCCATCATTGCCTCTCAAGTTCAAGTCATTCTCTGTGGTAACATTGTAGGATCATGTGTTGCTCATTCTTTCCACAGAAATTAATTCTGGCATTTATCTTTACCCAGTGTCAGAAAATGCAGCTCCTACAGGATTGGAAGGCTGTTGCCTTCGTTGCTTTTTTTTCCCTAAAGTGGAAACGAGCACCAAGGAGAGCGATTCGTTCTCGCTCAGCCTCACACTGGCGCGTGGGAGGTGGAAGGATGGCAGAAGTGAAGTTTCTCCTTCAGTGTACGAACATCAGAGGGGGCAGGAGGAGCCCATCACTGCGATCCCCGAGTGACAGGATCTGGGCCTTTGGGGGGGATCAATCTCATTGAATCTTAAAGAGGGCTTCCTGTGCCCCCGCACAGACAGGGAATGTCAGAGTCATTCAGGTGGGAGCAGGCCTTTAATGCCATCGAGTCCCACCAGCGCCGCCAAGGCACCACTGCCCCACGTCCCCAAGTGCCACATGCACGTGGCTTTTAAATTCCTCCAAGGATGGGGACTCCACCACTGCCCTGGGCAGCTCTGCCAAGCCCTGATCACCCTCTAGGTGAGGAAATTTTCCCCAGTGTCCAACCTGAGCCTCCTCTGGCCCAGCCTGAAGCCATTCCCTCTCCTCCTGTCCCTGTTCCCTGGGAGCCGACCCCCACCCCCCCCGCTGCCCCCTCCTTTCAGGGAGTTGTGCGGAGCCACAAGGTCCCCCCTGAGCCTCCTTTTCTCCAGGCTGAGCCCCTTTCCCAGCTCCCTCAGCTGCTCCTGGGGCTCCAGCCCCTTCCCAGCTCCCTCCAGCCCCACGCTGGGCTCTGGGGCTCTGCCTGGCTCTGGGTCCCTGCAAACCCCGTGCTGGAGGTGCTGTTCATCCCAGCTCTCCAAAAAACCCTCTCCAACAAAGAGCACAGAGGGCTTCTAAATCACCCTGACGCCTTGGGGTGGTTGGGAGCAGGGCAAGTGGCTGCAGTTTCGTTCTTTTAATACCTCTGGATAACAAGGACTCGGAATTCAACCATTTCAGGTGAAATCTCACACCTTGGTGAGTGCTTGCATATATCCAGAATCTTCTCTCTCATTTTCTGGTGAAACACATCATTGCTTAGTACTTGGAACCAAGTTTTCATTTGAATGCAGCTCCTGCTTCAGTATGGAAAAAAATACAGTGATAATATTTTTCCTGAAAATAACAGAGAGAGAAAAAAAGAAATTGCTGTTTGGTGAGATCTATAAATTGTTTTTCTTACCCATAGAGATGGAATGTTTCTTTCACTTTGGAAGAAATAGATTGTTCAGTACAAAGACTGACTCATGCTGCCAATCAATGGATGTTTCATTGCTGTCCCATCGACCCAAATCCACTGGAGTTGAACTTCCCAGGACAATACCTAAGAAACACAAACCAAAGCAAAACTGAAGGTAAATGAGTTGGTGATTTAAGCTAATTAGTGCAGCCAGATCATGTAATTGCTCCATGTGAACTTTAGGATGTTCTTCCTACAGTCAACACAAACCCTCTCCAAGCAGCAGGGAGGTGTGAGGAGCTTTCCTGAATTCCAACCAAAAGTTCCCTTCCAGCCTTAAAAGGAGAATAAAGTTCCCATTGAGAAACTGTTCTGTTAATGAGACACATTCCAGCGCTGATGTGGGGTCAGCTGTCACTGCAGAGCACAGAATCATGTCTGGAACCCAACAGCTCCTCAGGATCCACCCCTGGGGGATGCAAGGGACGGCTCAGAGTTAAAAATCTGCATTTGTAACCCTGCCTGCAGAGTGCAGGAGGTGTGGGACTGTCAGAATTCAGAATTGGGGGGGGAGAGGTGCATTAACACAACGGAACAGGTTCTCCGTGGGAATTTTTTTCTCCTTTTAAGGCTTGAAGGGAACTTTGGGTTGGGATTCAGGAAAGCTCTTCACATACACCTACTATTTAGGTAACTACAGTCCCAGTTATCCTCTGACATAACACAGGGCACTGGAAGCCTGTGTTCCAGTTCCTGTGGAATGCTGGGAGCTGGACAACCCAGGAGGAAAATCGGGGTTCTGCATGAAACAGGGGAGTGGATGGAGGGGGAATTATTACAGGACAACTTTCCCCTAAGGAAGTTGTTTTTAATGGGGACACACAGGGCCCTCCCCTTTCTGTGGATGCTCTCCATGGATTTGGGGGATGTTCACCTTTTCCAGTACGTGGAACGCTGCTGCATTTTCCATCTTCTCCTCGGAGCTGCCCTGGAAAGCGAGGTTGGCCCGGGATGAGGGCAGGAGGGTCCAGCCCGGCCATCCTGGGAGCCAAACACAGCGAGATGTTCTCCTGTGGGAACAGGAGGTGGTGGAGGCGTAAAAGCAGCACCCCCGGGGCAGGAGGGTCGGGAAGAGCACTCAGTGCTCGGCCGCTTCTGAACGGGCAGCACCGACCTTCCCCCTGCCACAGCCTGCGGAAGACACGGGAAAAGCGCTAAAAACAGTCCCGGAGGGCTTCGTTCCTTTCTAGGGGAAGATCGGAGGCAGGACTGAAACGGGGATGCTCCGGAGGGGAGGGATTTAACCACGAGATGGCACCAGGCAGCTGCCAGAGCCGGGCAGGGACAGCGGCAGGAGGGACAGCGGGGAACGGGAGAGACAGCGGGGACAGCGGGGACAGCGGGGACAGCGGGGACAGCGGGGACAGCGGGCACAGGAGGGACAGCGGGGACGGGAGGGACAGAGCGGACAGCGGGGACAGCGGGGACAGAGGGGACGGGAGGGACAGAGGGGACAGCGGGCACAGGAGGGAC
>VWPU01000544.1:64052-75338 GCA_013398955.1 Callaeas wilsoni
GGGGAACGGGAGGGACAGAGGGGACGGGAGGGACAGCGGGCACGGCAGGTACAGCAGGCACAGCGGGGACCGTGGGGACAGGGGGAACGGGAGGGACAGAGGGGACGGGAGGGACAGCGGGCACGGCAGGTACAGCAGGCACAGCGGGGACCGTGGGGACAGCGGGCACGGGAGGGACAGAGGGGACGGGAGGGACAGCGGGGACGGGAGGGACAGCAGGCACAGCGGGGACAGCGGGAACGGGAGGGACAGCAGGCACAGCGGGGACAGCGGGGACAGCGGGCACGGGAGGGACAGAGGGGACGGGAGGCACAGCGGGGACCGCGGGCAGCAGTCCCTGGCAGGCTGTGGGCAGGGGCTGTTCGCTGACTGCAGAAAGGACCACACAAAACTGGGCTGGCACAGCTGAAGCAGGTGCCCGGGCTGTGCTGGCCACCGAATCACCGGCCCAGCTTCAGAAACCACCCCAGAGCAGAGCCGGCCCGCCACACCCCGTGTGCCACCCTGGAGCGCTCGGAAGTATCCCACAGAGGCTGCTGGGCACGGAAACATCCGTGATGAGAGGCATGACCTTGGTGCAGGCAGGGGGAGAATAATTTCTCATGGTCATCTCCAAACCATTATGGTTTTGACCCTCAGCCCCGGTTTTTGAGCTCCTGGATCCTGCTTTGGCTGCAGGATAAAACGCACCTTCACAAAAATGTTTAAAGATTTAGGATGCTTCGCCTGCTTAGGGAGAGAGATGCAAAGAGCATTTAGAGAAATCTCAATTCCTTTCCCGTGCCCAGAGGGGCAGAGGAGAGCCACGGGCTCATACAGCCCAGGAATCTCTGGGAAGGGGAGCCAGAAGGAGAAGCCCTTTATCCCTTTGCTCTTGAACTCTAAAAGCCACCCATGCTGTAGCTCAGCAGCAAAGCCCTGCCTCGGGCAGGGCCAGCCAGAGGCTGTGAGCCAGAGCAGTGACACTCTTGGGCAAAAAGGAATTTTCTGGTGAGGTGAAGGGAAGCCCCCAGCTCCAGACTGGATTGCTTTTCTCCATTGCTGGGCCTGATTCCTTGTGCTCCCCGGAGGAATGTGAGGTTTGCCTCGCTGGGATCTGTCCCTGCTCGGTTCTGGGATCCGACCTCTTCCTCCCCAGCTCCAGGGTAGCACCACGTTAGCTGAGCACCAACCTGATAAAACAGGGACAGGCAGCACCTGGGCTACAGCCATGGCAGTTCACAGCTCTGCTTCAGCCAGCTGTGCTCCCACCACATCTGGATGGCTGCCACAGCCTTATCTCAATCAATGCTCCTCCTGAGGGACTGCGTCCGTGCCAGGTGCCCAGAAGCTCCTGGGGGCTGTTCGCACAGGTGAGGCCGCTGAGTGAAAGGCCAGGACGTCCCTTCCAGGCTTCAGGTGATGCCCATGTGTGTTCAGAGTTCATTGCCGTGTGAGCTCTGATTGGCACAGGGGCTGCTGTCACGTGAAGCTCAAGCAGGGAGAAATGGGGGGCACTAAACTTTGGGAGCTGAGCTCAGCACGCATTTTCCAGGCAGCCACCCTGATGACAGATGCCACAGTGTGACCTCTCCCTCCCAAAACCATTTTCCTTGATTGGAGTGGTCTGGGCCAAGAAAAGGAACCCCTGGAAACTTTGCCAGCCTTCAAGCCTGGGAAAGATTATTTCTGATGTCTGGCAGAAACGACCTGTGGTACCCCGGTGCCTGGAGATCCCTCCTTTCCCAGAACAGTGGCACTGGTGTCCCTCAGCCTTTCTGGAAGGCTCTCCCACATCTGCTGGCAGCAGGCACGGGCAGGGGAGGCACCAGGGATCACCCTCCCCTGCCCCAGGTGACAGGGATTCACTCTGAAGCATCAGCATTTTCTTCTGTCGCTGACCCACCTCCGCACCTGAGCTGAGTTTCAGGACAAAAGGAGGAAGGCAGGAAAAACATTTCTGCCTGAGGGAGAGGTTGTGGGCTCAGCAGGAGCAGCAGCAGCAGCCTGGAAACACAGAGGAGCAGCCTTGGATAGGTCAGAGCAGAGCCCTTGGAGCCTGGGGGGTCCCAGCCACGTCCCAGGAGCAGCCCTGAAGGTTTAAGATGATTTTATTCCAAGAAGTAAAATCTATAAAACACCTCTAGAGCTTCCTTTCATAAAGGAGCCTGGAGATCTTCTGCCTTGAAGATATGAAGTGGTGCCCATGGCCAAACCCTTGCTGGGCTTCCCAAAAAATCCAGGATTCCTGAGTGCTGCTTTTGCCTCCAGCCTTTGTACCCTGGAGCCACCAGGGCCAGAGGAGAGGTTGGTCTTTGCTCTGGCTCGTGCATCAAATCTGATGTCTCTCCACTTGGGAGGACAATATTCTGCCCTAGGATATACTGAGAAATGTTGCAGGTGAATATCAGAGCACTAACAGCCACAGATTTTTCTCATTTTAATTTTTATTTATCATTTTCCCATTTAATTAGTTTATTTCTTTTATGGGAAGCAAATAGCAATGGTAGCAAGAATAGCACGGGGGACTTAGAGAGCCCCAGGGCCACCGGGCAGTTCTGGGAACACAGAGTCTGTGAACCCCTGCAGAAGAAGCCTTGCAAACCTCTCGGTGCCTGTCAGCCCCCAGCGGGGTCTGCACGGGGCACAGGCCCGCAGGAGAGTGTTGGCTATATTCAGTTGGCTGTTAATCCTCCTGCCAAAAGCGATCTGAGCCTTCCTCCACTTGCTCTGCGTCTGCTCGCTGTTCCACCAGGCAGTGCATGTTAGGAATAATCAGCGTTAATGCTTTTGTAGGCATGATCTGAGTGGATAAAAAAAGCAAGGCCCATAGAGAACAATAATAATTTCTATTAGATGAGTTGATACAGTTGGAAAAAAGTGGATGAGCTTTCAGGTATAATAGCCCTCCTCCAAGAATAATTAGAAATGTAATTGGGAACAGCAGAAAAACATAGAATCATAAAATAGTTGGGGTTGGAAAGGATTTTTAAAGCCCATCTAGTCCAACCCTCCTGCCATGAGCAGGAACATCTTCAGCGGGATCAGGTTGCTCAGAGCCACGTCCCATCTGCCCTGCACACCTGGCCCAGTGCAAGGTGGGGGTGATGGTGACCCCTCACCCTGCAGGGAGCAGAGAGGGGCCACAAAGGCTGGGGGTGATCAGAATCCAGGAGGGGCACAAACGGAGCAGACCTGAAGTGCTGACATTCAGAAGGTGACTTTACCCATCCATTGCTGGTCACTAAACCACCACCTGGCCAGGCTGTGTCAGTCTAACACTTTCCTTTTAAGCTCACGTTTGACCCCTTTTCCAAGTTCGAAGGACTTAATGAGTGGGCAGAGCTCAGTCAAGCAGAAGGGAAGCCGCAAGGACTAATGGGAGAGCGTGCATAAACCCAGCAGCAACAGCTGCTTCTGTGGCACGGAGTCCAAGAATTGGCTGCCAGAGTCTTTATGACCACTCACCCTCTTTGTTCTGCCCCTCTCTGAGGTATCTTCAGCATCTTCCTCCTAGGCTGTTTAAGATATTTGCAGATGTCTTGGGCATTTACAGGTGCAGGCAGGAGGGCCAGGGCACCCTCAGCCTCCCTGGTGGGACCCACAGGGGCGCGTCCCCTGCGGAGGCAGCACCAGCACTGGGGAAGCACCAAAGGTTATTCAGAGTGACTGGTGGGGTCTGTGTACAGCTCTGCTTCCCCAGAGATGGCTGGGGGCAGGGAACAGGACTCAAACAGCCCTTGGTGGATGAAGGCTGCCCAGAAGCCCTGGGTGTCCGAGACAGAGGCAGACACAGGCGGGTACCACGCAGGTCAGGGTGCTGAGGGCTCCCGAGGGTGCTGGTGACAGGAGCACCAGGACCTTGCTGAGCAAGGCAGGACCTCCCCAGACACGCAGGGACGTGGCTCTGCCCTCTGTCCCCTGCTCTCTGGGGTGGCTCGAGGACGGGCAGCGTTGGGATGAAGCTCATCCCATGCGAGCAGGGAAAATCAAGTGCGATGCAGAGATTTCCTTCTCATTCCAAACTTCCCAGGAGTGCTGGGCAATGACCTGCAGGGAACTGTCCCAAGGCAGCTGGGAAACAGGAAAGGAGGAAGCTGGGACATAAATGTTTCTGTAAATTATGTAAACTGAGCATAACGAGGTGTTGGTGAGGTAACTGTGGCTCCTGCAGGTATTTCTGAGAGACACTGAGAGCCTGTAGAGCAGTACACAGCAACCTCAGCCACACAAAAGCATCTGTCTGGAATTGGGAATAATGCCTTTGGTGACAGATGCCGAACACCTTTCACCAGGTACAAACCCCCATTTGCAAAACGCTTGAGTTAGCTGAAATGAGCATCTGGGGCTGAAATGCTCCCCCCTCGAGGTCTGACACACACAGGAGCAGTGGTCGTGGCACAGAGGATTCACCTTCATTTCAAAATGTTGAAAACATTTTGAATCTATAGAAAAACTAGTAAAGGAGAAATGTGTTCCACTGATATTAGAAACTCTTAAAATGTCTGGGATTTTCCAGCACATCTCTGCATTAGAGCAGGGCTGGAACTTGGCCTGGGGACTGTAATGGGAAATGAAGAGCAATTCCCAGGATAGCAGGAGGAGGATGAAACCTTGAAGGACTGTGTTGTTAGACACAAAGATCACAATATGAAAAAGATATTAAGCTAGAGAGAGCATCCAAAGGAGGGCCTTGAGGATGGGGAAGGGGCAGGAGGAGAAGCCTGATGAGGGAGGAGTGGCTGAGGTCACTTGGTTTGTTCAGCCAGGAGAAGGGGAGACTGAGGGGTGATCTCATTGCGGTCTTCATCATCCTCACAAGGGGCAGTGCAGGGCCAGCTCGGATCTCTGTTCCCTGGGACAGGGAACGGCTGGAGCTGTGTCAGGGCAGGCTCAGGCTGGAGATCAGGGAGAGGTTCTTCCCCCAGAGGTGCTGGGCACTGCCCAGGCTCCCCAGGGAATGGGCACGGCCCCGAGGCTGCCAGAGCTCCAGGAGCGTTTGGGCAGCGCTGCCAGGGATGCCCAGGGTGGGATTGTTGGGGTGTCTGGGCAGGGCCAGGGGCTGGGCTGGATGATCCTGGTGGGTCCCTTCCAGCTCAGGAGATTCTGTGATTCCATGACACTTTACTCCAGGCAGCCCCACCTGTGTGTTTGCCTTTCTAGGAAGCCCCCCGTGAGACTGTCCAGAAGTCTTTGCTTCCCAGAAGTGCTGACCTGTAAGTACATTGCAGGAACCTTCAGGGAAAGAGATGAGATAAAAGCAGTGTTTTCTCCAAAACCGGTGCTGTCTCATCATGTTTTCACTTGGGGTTTTTTTAGGCTGGTTTCATAATAGAACTTGTGTAATCAATCTTTGTCTCCATCCTCAGCAACAAGATTTTTATCTTCTATCAAACATCAATCACACATGACAGGAGGGCACGGCTCTCAAGGGGGCAGGTTTGTCACCACATTCCCGTGTTTTGGGTGGTTTTGAGCCGTCACCCAGCAGTGATCTGTTCTGGTGCATGCTGGAGCCCAGCCAGGCTCCCCCCTCCAGCCTCCTGGGGTGAGGGCATCCAGTGCAGCACCAAGTCTGGTGCCACCCAGCTCCTGCCCCTAAATGCCACATTGTCACAGCTGGGCCAGCCTGGGCTTTGTCTCTCTCGCTCAGCTCCTCCAAAGCTCCTCCCAAGGCTGTACACTTCTCATTTATCATATTTGCTGTCTTTGAAAGCCACATCTGGCAGACTGGAAAGCCACTCTCAGTTTTCTGTCCTCCCAGGGTCAGGAGTATTCACGGGGGAGCTGCACAGACTGGAGAGCCCCTGGAGCTCCTGAAGCTTTGCAAAGACATGAACATTTCCCAGCAGCAGGACGAGGTGCTGAGCACTGAGGTGCCCCAGGCATCGTCCACTGCAAGGGGACAGATCCACGTCTGGCTGGGGCAGTGCGGGGCTGGGACACGAGCGATGCTCTGGGCGCCGTGGTGGCTCCTGTGAGGGGACAGGAGGCTGGGGCACGCACCCAAAGGAGAGGTTTGCTGCCTCCTCCCAAAGGTGGGTTTCAGAGCCAGGAACTCCTGCCTGTTTCTGCACCCATCGCTGTGAAAACATCCTGCTTTTGTCTCTGGAAGGGGTACAACTTCCAGAGCACCTCATTTGTCATTGACTCCTTTTTCCTGCCCCTGTTTCAGCTTCAGTGCAGCACAAAGAGGTTGGAAATGCCCAGAGATCTCACCCTCTCCTGGACAGGGCACAGCCGTGGCACCTCTGCCCACCAGTGGGGCCTGTCACCACCTGGGCTCTGCTGGGGACAGACAGCCACCTGGAGAAGCTCCTGTGGCCCCTTTCCCAGGGAGTTTGGCCCCTGCAGCTCCTCCAAACAGTGGGATGGTTTCTGCTTGAGCAGGTGCTGCGCAGGCACCAGCCACCGCTCCCTGCAATGCACTGGACGGAGATTGCTGCTGTGTCCCAGGGTTCCCAGAGAGTCCCTGGAGAGCGAGGGTGACATTCCTGGTGTCAGCCCTGCTGTGTGAAGGCAGGCAGCCCCATCCCACTGGGGCGCTTTCCCAGGGACACCCAGGGCCGAGCGTGGTGGGGGGCACCAAGGGCTGCAGGGGGCTGACGTTCCCCCACGTGCTCCATCTCCGTGAGTCCATCACCACATCACCTGGCCCAGGCTCCAGCATCCCCTGAGGTGAAGAAGTGCAGGAAATCCCCAAGCAGTCACCAGTCTCTCTGAGGTGCTTTCCAGCCCCTGCTATGTGGCAGTCCCAGGGGACTGGAAGTCCCTGAGGACAAGTTGTCCAATCTCCTGGGACACGATGTGCAGGCAGCTGAAGCCCAGCCACCTTTTGGCTGGTTTTCCAGCAGAAAATTGGAATGTTATCAAAATGAAATTTTCCCTACAGTGCGTTTCAAACATGCAAATCCTGGTTTTCCCTTAGAAAATGTTCGCAGTTGAACTTCCCACCCCTCCTACTGCACATCTGACTGTGTTTCTGCACAGTCAGTTCCCTCAGATTGCACAGGAGGTGGTTTGGGGTTTCTCACCATCTTTGCCTCTGTCTGTCACTGTTCCATGTCCCATCCTCTTACCACTCACCCGAATATCTCCCTGCCTGCTCAGGAACACCTTGGTATCCAGAAGCCAGACTAACTGCTCACATCTTGTTTGAATCCCCCATCCCTGTGCCTGCCCAGCTCCCTGGGTGAAGGCAGAGCTCTGCTGGATGCTGGGAATGCTTCTGCACACGAGTAGTGCAGAGATGCAGTAACCTGACAGTGCAGGGGGAGAGAGCTCCATTCTCATCGCCCGGTGTAGGATGATGCTGCAGCTCCTTTCCGTGACAGCAGGGATTCCAGGCGTGCCACACACTCTGCTCAGGAGGGTGGCAAAGGCCTTGGAAGCCTGGAGCTCCTTCCCATGGGGAGAGCTGGGTAAAGAAAACTGATGCCTAGAGCAGGGACCTGGGCTGCCTGGGGACTCCAGCAGCCACTTCTGAATTGCAGAGTAGGCTGGGCTGAGTCCCTCTCAGCTGGGAAAGCATTCAGGAAGAGCACCGGGACTGAGGGACTGCAGTCCATCCTGGATGTTGTCTTGAAAAGAGCTGGAGACTGGGCTTGAACACACAAAAGAAATCAAAGGGCTGCTCAGACACTCCCACCTGGGTTTCCAGCCCATTGCTCCCTGCAGCTCCCCACCACAGGAACAGAGCCCTTGAGCACCTTCCTCTGCAGACCCCAGTCACTGCCTGTCTGTCTGGGTGGCTGATCCCGTGACAAGGACATCCTGCTGTGTCCCAGCTGCTCACACTAACCAGAGTCCCCAGAGCACTGGCGGTGGGGACACACTGTGCCAGCCTCCAGGAGGGTCGTGAGGAGCTGCTGGGGCCCTGCACCCCCTCCCTTGTCCCCTGTCCCTGCCTAGGCCTCAGGCTGGGATTTGGTGCTGTCCCAGTCCTGCAAGGCAGCACGCTCCAACTGCACCCACTCTCACCTCTGCTGGAGCAGTTCATGGGGAGCTCTTCTCCAAATATTCTCAAGGACATTTTCTCCATTTTTTCATCCTCTTTGTAAAGAATGTGACCCCCAGATCTGCGGGCAGCCTTGCTGTGCAGGGTTCCCCAGTGCTTCCTACAGAGGCTCAAGTAATTACCAGCTGCTGCTCTGAATCCAAGGACACCAATGCCACCTTTTTGTCTGGAAATTCATTATCTCTGACCCCCAGGTCAGTTTTAGAGACCACCTTTACAATCAATGTCTCCACCGGACCTGCAGTTCTGTCTGAAGAGCAGGACCGACAATACTTCCTTCTGCTTTCATGGCTCTACACTGGCTGTCCTAAAATAGGTTCCAGTTCAGTGCTTATCAAAGAATCCAAGTGATTTGGCATCATTATTTGCTGTCTCACAGATTTGATCATCAGTGATTGCTTCCAGAGCAAAGGCAGGAATACTGAAGTGGCAACCGCATTGCAAATCCTTCCATCCCTGTAGGAACACCCACGTCCCATGGCAGTTCTTCAGTACGAGGCCTTGGAGACTTGCCATGGCCACTCAGCAGGTGCTTCGCTCCATTTGACACCTCAGATTAACCTCGCAGCTGCACACAGGAAGCATTTCCACAGCCTGTGTTGCAGTTACTGCTCTCAGTTCCATTTCAGCTTTCTCAAAAGAAGAATTGAGTTTGTTTGGTAGCTCCACAAGGAGCAGCACAATCTGCATGTGCCTAATACTTGATTTTATCTCTTATGAAATTCCCTATTGCCTTTTCTGCCACTGAGATTGATGCCTTACCCCGAGGCGGTGAAGTTTCCAGCTGGGTTCAGTGCTGCTCCTCTGAGGTCTCCAGGTTTTACACTGAGTTACTCTGGCTGTGGGAGGAATTACAGCACTCACTGGCGAGGGGACACCTCACCAACACCCATCCCATGCTTGCGTCCCACACCCCTGCATCCAGAAGGCGCCACACATGAAGAGCAGGATCACACTACACTAATTGCTAACAGGCAACCGTGGCCAGTTCTTGCCCTGAATTGTGGCTGAGGTTGCCACAGTGTGCCAGGAGGCAGGGATGGGGAAAGCACAGAGCATCCCTGGCTGCCAGGATCAGCTGGTGGATGTGGCTGTGCTCCCCACGTACACAGCTCCCACCTGGGAAAGCCCTGCACACTCCCTCTGCCTTCAGAGGATCAGAGAGCCTGAGGGCACAGCAAGAGGGAGACTCGTGCGGTGACAACATCTGTGCTGGCTGAGCCTGGCTGCGGGGAACTGTGATCCGAGCTGCTCCTGGTGCCAGCACAACATGGATGGGGGCATGACCTGAGAGGGAAGCAGGCATTTTTCAGATCTCCACAACTGTGCCAGAAACAAGAGTCTCTGGAGACAGCAAATGAATGGAGGCACAGAGGGAAAGGCCTGCCTCCTGAGCACGGTCATCCCAGACTCCTGGGCAACACAGGAGGGACTCAATAGCTGCACTCCTTCTTCTCCCTGCAGGGAACTCCAGGTAATAAGAGGGAAAGAGCTCTTGCACTCCAAATAATGTTTCAAAGCCTGCCTTTTTCCTTTGTCTTCTCTGCTAAGCCACCTGCTGTGGCCAGGTCTTGACTTTGTTATTCTACTGCCATCACACCCACCAGGATCCAGGTCTGTACAGCCCACTCCAGAACGGTTTCTTCCCACACAACCTACTGCAGGTGCAGCCGGTAGGCAGCGGAAGGAACGAAGGCAGCTCTGTGCAGACTAAGGGTAGAGATGCAACTCTCTTTGACTTGCACCCTTTGTCCCTTCAAGACAAACCCACCCCGTGTGAATCCAGCAAGGCCCTCAGCTCCACGCGTGGAGGAGTGAGAATGACACAGTGACACTGAAAAGGGTTAAGCTTGCCTGGAAGTCTGTTCCAAGAGCCCAGCAGGGTTGATGTGGAGCTCCACGCCAAGCACTGCAAGAGTTAAGGCGAGGTGGGGCCGTTTTCCTTCTCTCACAGAGCGCATCACGACCTCCCTGGGTTTCATTGCTTCCCCAAGCCATGGTCTGCAGCTTCCTGAGAGGGTCTCACAGCTGGAGGGGGCCGCACAGCCCACAGAGCCCTGGCACGCTGAGCCCTGCAGCGTTACACAACGGCCATTTTGCTCCTGCAGCTCCTTCCGAGTGCATGTGGGCAATGTGGGACACAGGCAAAATGGTTTCCATGGCAACTCACACTTCAGAGATGCCAGTGAGAAAATTTGCGTTGGGGGAAAATATTCTACTTCAACTCACGTTGCAAAGGAAGGACAGAGGTGGGCTGCAGCAGCACCCCAGAAATGGCGGTGTAAAAATATCCCTGGTGGTTTTGGTTCTGCAGTGCTCGGTCTCTTTCCTGCCCGGGCTGGCTGTGGCATTTGTCCCATGCACTGACAAAGCAACACCCTCTCACTACCTGCAACCCCATTGTTTTTCTCCAAAAAGGCCAAAGTGGCAACTCTAGGGAGCAATGTGCTGTTCTGGCTGCCTCACCCCTCTGGCCCTGGAACAGGACAGACGTCGTCCAGGAGTGAAACTCAGTCTCTTTCTGCCACAGAGCTGGCCTGCCCTCCAGATGCTGGCCACTGTGCCCCTATTTCCTTAAGGGAGGCTAATGGTAGCCCAACAACAGCCCAACCCCAAGAAATCTCCTCAGCAGAAAAATCTTAAGGTCATATCCCAGAGGAATATGGTGAATTTAATGGAGGGAAATGGCTGGTTGCCCTGTGAGCTAATGTCTGGAAGAGTGGTGGCTCTGTCTGGAGGGACAGAGCGAAGCCAAGGAACCAGGCTGAGTGTCTGCTGAACATCTCTGCCCAGGAGCTGTGCTGGTCAAGGGAGAGCTCTCCAGCACCGGAGCGCACACAGACCATGACAGAGTCCATGTCACACACAGCTGTCCCCAGGCAGAGCTGCGGAAGTGTGCTATTCAGAAGCGCTGCATATCTGGGAATACTGGTGTGGAGAACAAACCTACAGACCGTGTTTTAGCCCCAGTCTCTGGTTTACTGAATGCCTGGTGTGTCTGCGCCTTCCCAGGCACCGGGAATGCCTTGATCCCGAAAGGGCACTGCAGGTGAAAAGGGCGGAGCGGGACCCCCAGAGCTCGGCCCCGGACCAGCTGTGCACCCCCCGCACCAGCGACACTCGCGGGAGCTGCGGGACGCACCCGCACCCCGCAGCCCGGCCCGGGGACGGCGGGACCCGCGCGCTGCGAGCGGTGCCACAGACCCCGCACCGACCCCGCGGCTCCCCCGCAGCACCCCCGCGGGAGGGGGGCTCTGCCGCAGCGCCCGGGGCGGGCGGGGGTCCCGGGG
>VWPU01000546.1:0-44286 GCA_013398955.1 Callaeas wilsoni
TGAGTGGCGGCGGCGCGCGCCGTGTGACGCGGGCGGAGGCGGGGAGGCCGCGAGGGGCGGCGCGCGGCGGGCGGGCCCGGAGGGAGGGAGGCAGGGAAGGAGGGCAGGACGGAGGGCTGACGTGTGCCTGGCGCTCCCGGGCCGCCATGGATCCCGCGGGCGGCAGCGGGTGGCCGGCGGAGGAGCCCTCGGCGCGGCGGAGGTTGCTGCAGGTGAGGGCAGGGAAGCGGCGGCGGGCCGGCGGGCCGTGGGAAGCGGCGGAGGGGCTCCGGCGGCCCGAGCTGGGCGGTGACACCTCCCCCGAGCGAGGCGGGTCCCAGAGGGGGTCACCCCGGCGTACCCCGCCGTGAGGGGGGCTGGCGTTCCGCGCCCCCGGCCCGTCATGCGGGGCAATCCCGGGGGAGCGGAGGCGGCCGCTGGCGTCAGCGATTGCTGCCCGGCCTCCCCGGATGGCGGGGAGAGCTCGCCTCTCGGCCGGGCGCTGCAGGGGCAGGTGCGAGCCCTCCTTTCCGTCCCCCACTCTGCCGGCTGTGGAGAAGGTAGGGAGAGAGAGGGTAAGTAGGAGGAAAGGAAGGAAGAAGGCTCCCTTGTGGCTCGCACAGTTTGTTCCCTGAGCGCCATGTCATGTCGCTATCAGTCCCTTAACCCGTACCAGGCATTCACACCTTCCCCAGGTGCTCTCTGGCCTCCAGGTAGAGGAGGAGACTCATGGCATATAACCGTCTGACCGGGGCAATAGCTGGGAGAAGATCTGAGCCATTTTCACTGGATTGGTACAGACATCCAGATGTAAAACTGTTTGGGGTTTTTTTTTTCCTATAGTTTTCCTTCCTTATAGCTTTATTTGGAAACAAGTCAAATAACTACCAGTGCTATGTAATGCAAATTGTGTGCATCAGTGTGTATTCATTTTGGTGTGGCTGTTCTTTGCCAGCAGACTGCCACTGTCAGGTGTCCTCCTGATATTCAGGAGTTTTGCATTGAGATGTGAGCACCAGGCTGCTCTGTGGTTTTCTTCATTTTCGGTTTTCAGTTTGCAGAAAAACTGCAAGAAACCTCTAGATGGTTCTCTGGTTTTATGAGAGGAATAAAGGCACCTGTCAGGCTGCTTGTTTTACCTCACTATTTAATGAAAACACACTCATAGCTGTCACTGCTGTTGGTTTGCAGTTGGTCGCCACGCTGCCTGAGGAAATGCGTCCTGGGCCTGATTTCCATGGACTTCCATGGGAGCCTGTTATTATAACTGCCTTAGTGGGAATTGTCACACTTGCTATATTTTTCTGGAGAACCTGCCTTTCAGTGAGTATACTTCATGCTTGCAAGCCTGCTGATGTTTCACTAACTGAGTGGTCCTTTGTATGGTTAAACTGTTTCAGCGTTACTGGGGTCAAAGCAATATGTACTCTTTTGTGTTTTTACTTTTTGTGTTTAGAGCATTAATGGGAACCAAATGCTGGGCTGAATAGCTAAAGTAAGTTACAGCGCTAAGAAGCGTTTTCTGTAAGCTGGTAATTGAAGATTGCTTAGTAAGAGGCAATTTCGAAAGCAAAATAGTAGAGTGTGATGTAAATAAAGAAGGCTGAGGAAAGGGTCAGCGTATCTTTGAAATGAGAAGCCTTCCATGTGCTTGAGCCTGTTGCTGGCTATATCCAAACCAAGCAATTAATCCTCCCCACTTCGTGTTGTCCAGCGGCTTCCAGGTACTGCATTTAGAAACTTAAAACCATGATATTAATTCTCGTTGGAGAGCCTCTTCCATTCGTCCTCATTCCTACATGGATAATTTTCTGTGCAACAAAAAGTCTATCACCAGCTCTCAATTATAGCAGTGCTTCTCCTTGGGAGTTGAGAGATGAGACTCAAATAGGCAAATTTCTTTTACAGCTGTTTGGTCCAGTTTAGTCATGGTATGCTCTGGAAATTTGTGGAATACTTTATATTTGCCTGACAAAAATAAATTAAAACTATATGTTATCTATGACAATATTGATAGTGTTTTCCCTTGCCTTGTTTTGGTATTGAATACACTGTGTCAGTTTCAAATGCAAAACAGTGTTAATAGAACAGCATAAAAAGGCTTCTGAAATTCTTGTTTTATGGTGTTAATTTCGAAACAAGCACCTGTCATCTAAACATACTGCTTTAAAGGGCACAGAGCTGGGATGCAAGGGTTTTTTGTGTTTGCTAGGGGTTTTTTTTTTGTGTTTGCAAGTTTGTGGCTGTGGTTTGATACAAAATGGCTTCATTTTCTGTGCAGATTGGCTGTGGGCAGTTACTGGTATCCCTTTAGTGAGTGAGTAAACAGACATTTACTAAGGCTCTCGGACAGGGCTTTAGCCTGGGAGCTTTTATTAGAAAACAGCTTAAGCTCGTTTGTAGTGTTACTCAACACTCATTGGCAGTGATAGATGTGTTTTCCATATGCTGCTTTAACCTGCATGTAAGTGGTCACTTTTTTCCATAGGGAATATTAATAACATTTTTCACTTGCCACTTTTTATGGCTAATCTTTTTGTTTGTTTGTTCTCTTCTCTAGGTAAAGAGTAGAATATACCAAGGTAAGTTTCTCTGGACTTTTCAGTGTAGTTGATGCTTCGGCATGTAAAAGTTTTGAAGATTTATACTGTTTCAGAGGACCAAGTATTCATCTTCACTCCCTTTCAAGGAGAATGCTCAGTCCAAGGTTACAGTGTAAGCTTGGCCAGTAGATGATACTTAGTGGAATCTGAGTGTTTAAATTTTGCCTTTGATAATGCTTTGATCAGGAGAAACAATGCGGCTCGCACCTGTAAAATAAAGGGTGAGGAAAAGCTCCACTTTGTTCAACATAAATATGAACCGCTGGTTCATGGGGCAGTTTGTTTTGGTTTTCTGACCAGCAATGGATCTGCTTTTGCTTGCTGTTCTCTCAGAAAGCAGGAGCTGGTTCCTCTTGTTTTTTGGATTGAGGGGAGCCTGAAACTGACTGCTGTGCAGTTGCAAAGAGAAACTCTACATGTAGATCTAAATATGCAGGTATTCCTGTGGCCACTTTTTACAAGAGTTTTTCTCCAGCTTCAGGTTTATAAAATTAAAAGGTGCTGAATGGAAAAAAAAAATTCAAAGTAAGGTCATTGCTGGAATTCATAATTTAATAAAAAATGAAAATATGGAAGAATTGTTTTCATAGGACCTCTGCCTCTTCCTCCCTCACAAACTCTTTTACTTAACAGTCATTCCTCTCTAGTTTCATTGTGATTATACTGCAATTTCCTTCTGCACAGTTGATGCAGAATTAATGAGCTGAAAAAAGTCCATCTTAGATCTCTAAGGTGATTTCTATAGTGCAGGAAGAATTTTGGTATTGGTGGTGCAGAAATTACTTAGCAGCCCACCCTAAAAAACCAAGGAACATGGATTTAATTCCACCACCCAAATACTCTTTCATGCTGTATAGAAACTACTAAAGAGAAGAACAAGTAGATATTCTTCAAGTGTGATACAGGCCACATTGTTATTAAAATCTTTATCCAAAACAGAGGAATATTAACAGTGACATATGCTTTAAAATGTAGATTACATTTGGAGTCCCAAGGATAAAATCTATTTTCTTCTCTTAATGACAGTAGTAAAATGGGAGGCCAAGCTAATGCAGGGATTGCTGCTCTCGTTAATCTGCTGAGAGCTATCTTGAACTTTGGCAGCCTCTGGCTGTCTCTCCTCTGCCCAGAGTGGGAAAGGCCAGGGATGCAGTGTCCCAGGAGCCCTCATGTGGGAGGGGAAGGAGGAGTAGCAGTTGCCATTGCACTTTGTGGGATGCACTTGGAACAAGCAGTGCTCCTTGTTGTGCGTCAGGATTTGCTGTGAGGCAAATGGTGCTTGAGGCAGTCAGATCCAGACCAAGGTGGCTTAGGACTTGAAAAATAACAACTGGGTGGTTTTTAAATCATTTGCAATGAAATAATTGAAGTATGATAATGATTTTTGTTGAATCCTAAGGGTTGGTTGGTGGCTTGTTTAGGGTGAGAAGCAAATGCATGCCTGAAGGCTGCTGCTTGGTCACGGCCCTTTTGAGCTCCTTGAGACCTACTGGTGTTGTCTCCCAGCTGACTGTCTCTGTCCTGTTCCCAGTAGATCTTTCAGAGCTTTCATTCTCTTACCTTTGCTGATGAAACATCCAGCTTCAATAGAGCAGAAAGGTGGTTGTTAGGGACGGTGTGGCATCTCCCTGAGTGCCTGAGCAGTGGTCTGAGACTGCTCTGAGATCCTCGCTGTCAACTCTTCCCCTGAACACAGCTCAGCTGTGTGTAGCCAGCACCTCACTCTGCTCTGGGTTCTGGGAGCAGCATGAGCTTTGTGCTCTGTGTCAGCTTTACTGTCTTATTTTCAATCCTAACTTTAAGTGAAAGCTGGAGATGCAGAAAGGGCTGGCTGCCAAGGAATTAACACTCTCCTGATTTATGCTTTAGTTATTACCTGAAAATGTTGCTTGAAATGGTAGTAATGATAGCTGATTTTTTCCCCCAATATATGAAGCACAGTCACTGAAAGCTTTCTTTTTCTTCCTAGTGACTGAAAAACAACTTGCTGAAAAGATTAAAAACCTTCTGCAGGAAAAAACAGAAATCTTAGAAAAGTTGTCAGAATATGATCAAAAGGTATTGTTCTAAGTTGTCCTTTGCTTCCTAATTTTCTGTTATTGCTTTAATGACACAGTCAATGCAACATCTAATATCTTTTTATTTTCTATTCGTACTGAATATTATGTTGACAATTTCCTCAGTTCTGTGTGGTTGTTTCTGTGCTTAGATAAAGGAAGCTAAGGAATCTGTGAAAGTGGCCCAAGAACAAAAAGACGTTCTCTCAGATGAAACTGCAGGGCTTAAGGTAAGAGAAAGTTAACTGTCTCTCTACTGAAAGCAGAAATACAAATAAAAATAGTTTGCTTTAGATTGGTCTTTTACACCTTTTCTCTTTTTAAGGACACTGTCAAAGAATTGGAAGAAGCGAATCAGCAGCTAGATAACAAAGTGAAAAGTCTGCACACCATGCTTGAAACAGAGAGAAAAAAGAATGAGAAGAAACAGAACAAGGTTAGAATAATTACACTTGTGTCTTACACTGTCCTTGGCTTGATGTGCCCTAAAAACTGGTCATGACCTGATGGGTTAGATAGAGGTAAAACAAACAAGGCGAGCCACCTCAAAAAGAGAGATTAAATGAAATTTTAGGTTTATCCCAAGATCAAAGGATTAGTCTGCTGATTTATTTTGTGGGGTTTTGTAGGGATTGTTTTTTCTTTTTTGAAAGATCTTGGTGGACTTGTGTGGTTATGTGCTCTCACACACAAACAGATGCATTCAAGTCATGGGTTAGTCTAAGACTTCCTAGCTGGAGCTAGGAAGTTTCTTGACAATACAAGCTGAAGGTTTCAGGTTGGTAAGAGACATTTTCTTGTACTTAGAGCAGCACTTAGTTCTACAGTAAGCGTGAAGATCTCTGAGCTGCCCCTCCTTCTTGTTGTCCAGAGGTATTTGTTTTCTCCTTCTTGTTTTTAAAGCCTGATTTTTCTGTATCAACAAGCTCTTTGGCCTTGTTTTGGTCAAAGGTTGCTGCTAATGACAGCAGTTCCTTTCATTGTGGACTGCACAGCTATACAAGGAACTTCCTGGCCACAGACAGGCGGAGTCGGGGTAGACGTTGATTCGAATGATTCTATTCCTTACCTTCTTGATAAGGCAGTGCTATGTTGTTGCCAGCAAATGGATGCTTTAAATGGAAGTTTGCTGGTGTTTTGGTTTCGCTTTTATGCTTCCATACAACACAGGTTAAATAATTACTCAGGCTGAGGTACGTGCCGGGTTAACACTAAGTCACTGCTCATCTTTTTCCTATATAGCTCTCTGAAACCCAGAAGTCCTTGGAGAAGCTTCAGGAAGCTATCACTATGCATTCTGCAGAGCTTTCAGAGGTAAGGCATTATTTACACCCCCTCAACAGTCACAAGTTTTTATACCAGGAAAATTCCTGTCTATGGAATAGAAAATTCTGGCTTGGCAGGTTGCAGGTTGTTTGTGCATATGTACCTTTTTCTTTTCCATTTAACCAGGTTTTTTGTAGCTGTTACTCCACTGTAGTTCAACTTTGTCTTATTTTTCCTTTTTGTTCCATGTGTAGGTGCAGATAGCCCTTAATGAAGCTAAACTGAGTGAAGAAAAGGTGAAATCTGAGCTTCATCATGTGCAGGAAGAGAATGCTAGACTGAAAAAAAGCAAGGAGCAGGTAAGTTATGCCCAGGCCAGGCAACCTTGTCTTTCAAACAAAATATCTGGCCTTTATTCCTAGTTTTTTTTGAGTGTCGCTTCAGCGTGTCTCTGTTTTCTTAACATGTCAAAATTCCATGTTTTCTATTCACCATGATAAAATTTAAATGCTTTGTGCCTGCTTGCACAGGCTGTTTGTGTAGCTGAGCCACATCTCTGGTATGAAGGCTTTGACAGTTCCCCTGATGCAGTTTTTGTTAGCAAAGTCACAGAAAGCCTATGCTGAGGTGGTAGTCAAGGCATGATGGAGAGATTGCCACTTGGAATCAGGGCTCAAGGAGGTAATGGTGAAGAATTGCCAGAAAGTATTTCAGAAAGCAAAGAGAATGGGGAGGACTTCTAGCCCTGGAATGCTGGGACAGTTCTTTTCCAAATAATTGTAAATATGTGTTCTCTTTCTTCATATGTGAAGTATGGGGCTTTTTAAGGAATATGTTTTGATCACCTCTGGACTGCAATTCATTCCTCGTATCTTGAGGTGTGTGAGCGGTTTGATGTTGGGGTGTTAGCTGAGAAAATGTCCAATTTGTAAAGTCACCTAATAATAAACTGCAGAAAGATTCCCAGCATCCAGTTCTGCCAATGGAACAGCAATGAGCCTGATAACTGAAGTTTACCCTTTATCTGTGACCCGTGATGATCAGTTATCACCAGAGCTGGCAGTAAGATAGACTTTAGTTACATACACCGTGCACTAAAAATACAGCAAGTAATCATCTCGCCTTGGTGCTTCATACAGCTGCTAAAAGAAGCTGAAGGTTGGAGTGAGAGGCATTCTGAGCTCCGTGAGCAGATTCAACTGTATCAGAAATCTCAGAAGGACATAGAGGAGACACTTGCCTACAAAGAAAATGAAATTGAAGTAGGTTCTCTATAACCAGCTTGCTTTCAATATTGTGCATCATAAAATACTCTGTCATACTTCACAAAATGCAGGGCAATTGAATCTTTGATTTCTTTACTAGGTTTTAACCAATTGCATTATGCAGCTGAAGCAGCTGGACATGGATTCAGAGGCCAAGAAGGATGACAAAGAGCATGAGTGGAGCCCAGGAGATGATCTGGCCAATGGAGAGTTGCCAGGTACAGTGATCCCACCTGAGGATCAGGTTGTGGTGTGCTCATGGCATGTTAGAGAGGGAACAAGGAGAATCCATGCATATAGGGCTGCCTGTGGGTTAAGAGGCTGCCAGCCTGAATCCTTGAACATAAAATATCCCTTACTGAAGGGAGGAACTAGCAACAAAGTCAATAATTGCTTTTAGATTACCTTTTAGGTAAACCATGAGTGTAATGACACAGTTTTAAAGACTGTGTATAAAGGTTGGTAATTAAGAGCATTCCAAAAGCTGAGAGTCTCAGCTTTGTTGTTCCGGTACATTTATTTTTGATATGAATTTTTAATGAGCTTTCTGCTTGCCTCCAGATAAATAACTAATTTAGGTAATCACATTTTTTAAATCTGAAAGACCAAAATAGATGTTTTCAAAACTATTCAGGCAGTTTGTCATTTGTGATGTTGCATATGTGTTTGCTGCATCTCTGGTTTTGAAATCCTTTTTTATTAATGTTTTTCTTTTTTTTTCCTTTTTTCTACTTAAAGTATATGAGGCCTAGAAATTCTCACTTCTTTATTTTTTTTTTCTCTTTTTTTTTTTGACCATGTAAGGATGTTGGGATTAAAGTGTAGAGAGTGTTACTTTTAACAGTTGTCCACAGACTTGTTCATGGTTAAAAAACAGGGAAAGCAAAGATATTTTTCCCTTTTAGATATCGAGAGTGAGAAGATGAAGACTCAGATTAAGCAGATGATGGATGTCTCCAGGGTATGTTGCACAAGTATCTAATTGGAGTCACATTACTGCTATGCCTATGATCATAAACTCTCTGCTCCTCTTTTCAGGTCAAAACGATGTTATCCATAGTTGAAGAAGACAGAAATCTTCTGCAATCCAAACTGAATGATGAAGTAACAGCAAGACATGAGCTGGAAGGTAGGTTTAGCAAAATAACTGCTTAGGATGAGGTGCTGTTTTTGGCTTAAAAAGAAGCAGAGCATGTAAGTGGCCATAATGGTTCTTACTGCAACTGATTCTCCAACAGAGAAGATAAAAACGTTGGAACATGACTCCTCTTCGCTGCAGTCAGCCAAAACTCAGCTGGAAAATGAATGCAAAACTCTTCAGCAGAAAGTGGAGATACTTGGTGAACTGTACCAGCAGAAGGAGATGGCACTCCAGAAGTAAGCCTTTCCTTACTCTGTCTGTTGTATCATGAACACTGTCCAAGTGCCCTTCGCTCAGAAGGATCAAAGAACTTGGAAGTTGTGGTTGGAATCAGTGATGGCTACTGTTTCAGTACAGCTGAAACTGGTACCCTTTCTTTAGTTTTGCCACAATTCCAGAGATTCTAAAAAGACCGTCAATGCACACACACAGTATTGCCTTCTACTTTTAAACTTCTGGAGAGGGCAGGTGGGTGGCTTGGTCTGCAAATTCCGTGGTTGCTCTGTTACATCCTTCAGAAGTGTCAAGAACATAGAGGCCGTTAAGATTTGTTTCTGTTATTCTGACTTCAGTTCAGTGGGTCTAACTCTCATCATGTAGAATCTTTAGTAATTCAGCCTTGTGAGCTTCTTGCATTCCCAAAGGGCTAAATGAAGGCTGAGTTGGTTATGGCAGCTGAGAGGAATGAATTGTCAGTGGTGAGGATTTGCTCTCTATGTGTTCATTCCTCATTCATTTATTTACGTACTGAAATGTCTGTAATACCATCTCAGTTTTGTGGGGAAAATTTGAGAATAGGATTTAGGGACATTCTCAGCTAAATTCTGTAGAAAAGCTGAAATTGTGATGGAGAAGCAATTGAAGTTCCTAAGGTTCGAGTGTGTTGGCTGGGGGAAGCACAGGGTTGGAACTGAGGCTGTGGTGAAACTGCCTGACCTTGTAACTTCCATGGATCCATGTGCAATAAACTTAGAATGGAGAGGTGGAGGGTAGGCCACTCTTCAGGGAAGACTTTCTCTTGACCTCTGTGAAGAATTTCTGTTCTTTCCAAAATGTACAGGAGATTACACTGCCTGTTAGTACTTCCTGATGAGAATGAAGAACTTGAATTTTTTTTTTTTTCTGGAAAACTACTTTAACTTTTAGCCAAGAAAATGGATTATGTTGAACTGGCTATTAGCAATAGTTAACTTTCTACTGGCTTAATGGTTCCAGTTTTGTGGGATAGCTCTTGTAAGTTAGGAACACACTATGGACCTCTTAAATACTTCCAGAAAAATATCAAAAATCAAAAAAATAATGAACCATCAGGTTATAAAAAGACTGTGGAAATTGATTGTGTAGTAAATTGGTATGGCAGATACTTGGAAAAAGCTTCCCACATGGTTAATAACTATTGAGTGTGTTTGTCACCTGGGCCCTAAATTTGCCCCTTCTCACCACACATTCATTTCTTCATTTCCCATCATTGGTGTCAGTCCAGCAGATTTCCTTGTTTGTACCTTTGCAAATCTGGATTGCCATCTGTGGAATTGCTAGGAAAGCTACAGGATCTGAAGGGATGAACTGTCTGCAGTTGATAGATTCTGACAGACCTTCAGAAGCTGACAGAACTTTCTAGTCAGCTCCATGTCCGTAATTTTAAGGTTTTATACACAAAGGGTTTGTCTGCTGGTTTCAAGAGACAGGATTTCTGTCTCTCTTTCTAAAAAATCTCTTTTTTCTCTGGGATCTCACACATTATTGTGGATTTTGATATTGCTGCCATTGGCGGGGCAATACCTTGATTTTGAGTTCTAATAGATATAGAATGCTGGACTATATGGTGCGTTTTTTCTCTATGCAGAAAACTAACCCAGGAAGAGTATGAGCGTCAGGAGAAGGAGCAGAAATTGTGTGCTGCAGATGAAAAAGCTGTGCTGGCCATCGAGGAAGTGAAAGTTTATAAGTAACTTGAATTTCTGAAGATTATGATTATCCTTTTATCTCAGCTACGGAGGAAAATTCATTCAAATGTCTCTCCTTCCCCTCTTTTTCCTTTTGTACAGGCAAAGGATCCAAGATATGGAAGAAGAGTTGCAAAAAACAGAGAGATCTTACAAAAACCAGGTAAACTTCTTGCTTGCTGGTTATTGTGCCATCTTTTACTGCATCATTCCAGTGCTCTGTGGTGTGTTATTGGAAATACTGGTAGTTGGATAAAAACTAAATGGCTTCTTTTCTTCTCAGATTGCTGCTCACGAGAAAAAGGCACATGACAACTGGGTAAGAATGTTCTTCCTTTTCTGATGCTGACAGTTTGTATTTGATTTCACATTGGTGCCGTTAATGCAGTTGACAAAATTTTCCCTACCAGCTCATTGCCCGCTCAGCCGAGAGAGCTCTGGCTGAAGAGAAAAGAGAAGCAGCCAACCTGAGACAGAAGTAAGTACAGAACAGACCCTCTCTATTGCTCTTTGAATGTGCTGGGACTTGCCTGGGCGAGAAGAAGCTCAGAATGTGCATTTTTAAGTTACTAATTTTAACTACTGTTAAACTGTTTTGATGGTTAAAATAACATTTCTTAGCGAAAGCTGTAATGTTTCACAATGTAATTTGCCTTGTTACATTATAATAGGTACAACTCACATGTATTACTTGGATAATAATAAGAAACCTTTATTTTTCAAAATCAGATTAATAGAAGTAAACCAAAAAATCATCATGCTTCAAAGACCAGTCATTGTAAAGCCAACTCCGGGCAGACCTGACCGCCAGATCCCACCACGACGAGGTAATTGCTGCTGGTTCTCCAAAAACCTTTGGTCTTGGAGTCGGTGCATCATAAAAACATAGGGCTGTGCTAAATTGTAGAAAAGTAAATCAAGTGATTTTAATTCTTTGGCACAGGGCCCTTAAGCAGAGATGGCTCTTCTGGCCCATCACCTGTGAGTGGAGGAAATCCATCTCCCACACAGATGATTGATGTCCCTGCCCGGCCCCTCTCTGCGCCTCGAAGGGAAGGCGCGAGAGGTGAATTTGGTAAGCAGTGAAGCTCCCCTTCTGTGACAGCTCCCTCTTATGCTGCAAACCCAGGAACACTAAGGTCAGGTCTTGGTTCTAGGAATGGTGTTAATATTGATACCTGCTTTATTAATATGCAAATGAGTGGTTGTTGTTGGTTTGGGTTTTTTTAATACAAGTAGCTCAGGCCTGTGTTATTTAGGGTCTCTGGGGTTCTTGTTTCCCTTAAGGTGCAATGGTGGATGGCCCCCCTGCCCCACGAAGGCCTCCAGAGCTACCTGGAAGGATGTCTGTTCCTGGTAAGTTGTGTGGTCTGCAACCAGCTGCAACTGACTCGTTACTCTTTCCCTTCAAAAAGGCAATTTCAAGCCCACCTTCCCTACCCTAGGCAAGGTAGGACACTTATTCATGGCTCTCTTTTTAGATATTGGGCCTGCTGTGGCATCCCTGATCAGCAGTGAGCCAAGAACATCCTCCCCTTCCACAGCAATGGATGGAGTGGTGAGTTGAGAACACCTCAACCTTCAGGAAGCCTTTCTAATACATGATTCACTGTACTTCCTGCGGCTTCTTTAACTGTATCATGTTCTGTCTTGTCTGTATCCTGTCACTATCCTTATTTGCTGTCCAAAAAAACCCCAAAAGCAACCCTCTCCCAAAGAGTCTGAAGCCCCCAGTGTAACTACAGATTCACTTTCCTCCGTGGAACCAGCTGCAGTGAGTATTCTGAGGCTGGACATGGTGATGCTGCTTTGATGGAGAGGAGTAACAGGCTTGGTGTTCTGAACTGCTGAATAACAACTGCTCTGTGGAACTAACCAAGGGCTCGTGCCTCTGTCTCAAAGGGCTTCTCTAATGATGAGCAGCTGCTCTCTGGTTTTTGTGGGATTGAGGAAATGAGATGTTTCTTGTTAAGGACTGTGGGCAAACACTTTGGAGTGACTACAACAATAATCCTAAGCAGCTGACTTACTTGTGGTGTTTAAGCACAATTCCATGTGTAATTTAACGTTCCAGGTCCTTTACCATAGAGGTGTCCACCAAGGACACCTCACCAGGGATCGAACTTTTCTTTAGTACACCTTCATCTAAATGAACTTGTCTCACTGACCACTCACTCCTGGGTAGTGCCAGCAGTGTTTTGGGAGAAGGGGTGATGCCGGTGCAGCAGCTGTCCCTGTTTTCTGCCTGGTTAATGTGGTTTGGAGTATGTTGGGATTATTTTTCTTTCTTTCCTCCCCCCCTCCTTGTACCTGTTTGCCTCTGGGTGAGCGGTCGGGTTGTTCAGCAGTGTCAGTGCTTGTCTGCTGCAGTACCTCACTGAAGTGTAACCTCATCTTGCCCAGGGTAACGCTGGTGCCAAAGGCCCCTCTCCTTTCCCTGGGACACCTCTGATGAGCTCCCCAGTGATGGGGCCGCCGCCGCCACCACCCGTTCGCTACGGACCACCACCACCTCCTCTGCGGGGGCACTTCGGGCCTCGGCCGCTCCCTGGGCCCCAAGGTACGGCTGCGGTGCCCTGTGCTAACACTTCACTTCTTGGAGTCTGACTGCAGAACCCAGTTCTGCTTTTCTTTAGCACACGGTTTCCTCGAGCTTCATGGACTTTAGCTGGCTCAGTAAGCTTCGATTGGGTGGGCTTTTTCAAGCCTCCTTAATGCCAAGGTACTTTTCCTTGTTTACTCTAAAATGTTTACCAGCAGCCAAAAGTCCCTAGAATATAATTCATGGGCTTTGAAGTCCTGTGTGTGACAGTGATCTACTCCAGAGCTGCTCCAGAAAATGACAAACAGGAACTAATTAGGAGTTTCTCTGTTTAGGTTAAAGCAAGATTCCATTTAACTCCATGATTTCCTTTTCTTCCAGGTTGTGGTGCTCCCTTGCCACCTCCGGCTGGAAGAGATTTCTTACCTAGCCCACGTTTAGGAATGAGAGATTTGCCTCCTGGCCCACTCCCGCCTCCCCCCGATCCCAGAGGCTACGCACGTGGGCACCCTCCCTTCCGTCCCCTCGGTCCTCCTGGCCCCAGGGATTATCCTCCAGGCCCTCGGCTACCCCCCCAGGCTTCCAGGGACTATGCTCCTTCTCCCAACAGAGACTTGCCTCCGCCGGCACCCAGGGACTGAGGGCAGCCGGCCCCAAGGACTACGCACAGCCCCAGCGCAGGATCCCTGCCTGCATCGCCCGGCCATCTCCACGGACCTGGCTCCCGTGTGCTTCCCATGGGCACAGCTCTAGAAAATGGCTCTTGGTTTGAAGACATTGGTCTCATTTCAGTATATCTCAGCTTTTGCAGGATTAATTTTTATCCAGTTGCTACAGACATCTTATGTGCATTTATGATCACAAACTCATCCATCCACTTGGGCTGCAAGAACCTTTCTGTGCTGGACTTGAACCTACTTTAAAAGTGCAATAGGAAGGAAGTACCTGTGTGGAGAGTTTTAATTCAATGTAGCCTTTGTAACCAGTTGGCGAATGAACTAATTTCGTTAAAAATGTAAATCAAATCATTTCCTGTGGAAATAATTTTTTAAGTAAAATGCTATCCAACCTGCCTTCTCCATCACATCATTGAGCTGCAGTTACTGTAGGCCAGGGGTTTACATGAGGACTCTGAGGTTCTGGGGTTTTTTAAAAAAGATGTCTGGTCAGAGATCAGAAGCAGAAATGACACTGTATTCAAAGGAAAGTTATAATAAAAAGCAAAATTCCTTTTGCTAAACCCTGAAGGCTTTGTTTCAGTGCCATTTTTTGTTCAGAAAGGACATTGGTTCAGTAATGTGACAGAGTGCTACGGTTCTGAGAACAAGAATTGAATCAAGGCCAAATTAATGCTGCTACAGGGTCATGACCCTGTTACCCTCATGCTGATCTGCTCTGACACAATATGGACTTGCTTCGTGTAACAAGGACCATGGCGGATACAGCTTCCAGAGCTGGAAACCTTGATGAAGTCATGGAGTTGACCTGTGTTTCCACAGTGCCTCTCCCCTACAGAAACTTAGAACTTCCCTAATTGCTTTCTGCTTTCAAGAGCACCTTGCAGCATCCAGCAAAGCTTGAGAGCCGAGTCTTCATCTGCCTCAGGGTTAAGAGCAGTTCAGCTTCTTTAAGAGGAAGGCTGGATTTGGAGAGCCTTTTTTACTTCCATCAGAAAAGAAAGTAACTTTCTGTAAAGCAGAGTGGGGGTATGTAAACCTCTACTGCAGCTACCACCACTGAACTTTGAAAACACACCCTACACTTGCAGTTCAAGTGTTAGTGCAAGCATCTGGAATACCAGGCCTTTGACTGCCTCAGTGAGTACGGCTTCTCACAAGTGCACTGTCCAAAAGGCAACCTGAGGGAGGAAAAAAGGAAAACAATGCGGAATAATAAAAAACCCTACTGGGAGGCCATTACAGCTTTACTGCCAGAGTACAAGCAGCCATTAAAGTTGCCATCTAGGTGTTACATTCTTACAGTACAAGTGTAAAGCTTTAGATTTCAGATGAAAGACAAGCTGGAACATCACTGAAGCATAAAACAATCCCAAAGCCTGTGGTGTGTGCAGCCGCAGTCCTGGCAGTGAGATGGTTCACAGAAAAAAGGCAAGGGATAGAAGCAACTTTAAAAATGGTATTTCACACTTAACAGACATTAATTCACAATCAGTTAAATACAAAGCTCTACTTGTGTATTTAACAAAAATACTTCAAAGTTGACATTTCATATAACTGGCATTAATACAGACATCTACAAGCTGGGGAAGGGTCCAGGTAAGCAGCAGAAACGATGGGTTTGTACTTCAAGGGACAGTATTTCAGTTTGCAGGGTGGCTGATGACACACACATTGATGAACATCCATGATTGAAAGTCAAGTTCTCCAAGTTCAGGATCTTTCCTTCCCCATACAAGCCTTTGTGATGCTCAGTGTCTCCTCCCTTGCCCATAACAGTAACAACTTAAAAGTTAGATGGAATCTCCCTCTGGATGCACCAGGAGTCACCTTGGACACACACACCCAACTGCAGTGCTTACCCTAGATGGCAGAGCTGGACTGAACTCCAGAACCAGCCCTTCCACTTTTCAGGGACACTCAGTGCCTCTAATTCCTCGGTCAGAACAAGTCCTGAGCCAGCCAGGGACCACTGACAGGTAAATGGGCCAAGCTCAGATTTATTTGCAACCACAGACTAACGCTTTGCTGTCCTTCTGCAGAGTTCAGAATATTTGTATTTGGTTTTTATCAGTGTAGGAATCCTCCTTTAGCCTGGTGTCCAGAATGCTGCAGTCAGAGGTGTTTCCATAACTCACAGGGATATCTTGATGGTCACCCATCAGCTTTAAAACCAGTGGAGTATTATAAAGACCCATAAACAGGACAATTCAACTGCCCTTTTCCCCCCTCCAACCGGAACTGGAATTTTGAGAAAGTGTTGCTGACTTTTGTTGTAACACCTAAATAATGTAATCCCTAGTTATACCAGAGCAAAGAAAGGCAAGATTAGGACATTCAAAACCAGCTTTTTATCCTAATCAATATGGTAAAGCCAAAAATGCTGAACAGCTGAGTGGAGACAGACAAACAGCATGAGGAAAAGTAACATCCCTTCCCTTAACACAGGATGGAACATCTTGGGGTGAGGTGACAGGAATGGATGATATACCTGCATCCAGGCTGTTTAAAATAATTGACACTATTTTGGGAGCTGGGTCTTTAGTTAGCATAGCAGAGTATTCAGGCACTAGTTAGATATGCAAGAAGTTTATCAAACCATAAAGTATCGTATTAAATATCCACGCAAATATATGAAAGATTTGACTGGGTTCTACTTCTCTCCCTTTTTCAGGTCAAAAGGTGAATGCAAGTGTGTCATAATAAGCCAATGTCCTGCAGCTTATTACACACCAAATCAAAAATATAGAAAATAAATGATAATCCTATCTACTTACATAAAAAGGTAATTTTTTTGAGTAAGTTTCCAGACTTGCACAAAATATGCAGAAAACTGCATACAATCAGTTTCCATAAGAACAGCAGTTTCATGTAAAAGGTGGGTCAGCCTGCTAGCCAGACCTACTTTATACAAAGCTCTGGAAAACTGACACTTCAACACGGAGGGCCTGTCCTGCTGTCACTGAAATGGCAAAACGCCCACTGCCACCAGGACAAAGCCCTGGAAAAGGCCTCTCTATCCCCCACCCACCTTTGCAAACCACTCTGACAAGATAGAGAAAAAAATAGCTCTATTAGGGAGTAACAGTGATTGAAAGGATTGTAACATGTATCCAAAATTCAGGCAAGGCTGTTAAATCATAGTTCAGTGTTCTCATCTGCAGTTGTCCTCCTCCTGACCCGACCACAGGGACTCGTGGCCACCCACCTGACCTGCATCCTCCTCTCCCTCATTTCAAAGCACTTGCAGCACCTCTAGCTCCTTCCCAGCCCACCTCATCCTTCTCCCAGTCTTCTATCACCCTGCCCACTTCAGAGGACTCTGAAATGCAGATGAGAGCAACTACAATAGCACAGCAGTGTAAACAGTTAGTAGGCCTGCCACACCTTTATTGCTGCAGGTTTGGCAAAGGGGCACTCTCCATCCTCGGGGGGAGCTTGAGGCAAAAGGAGAATAACAGGTAAAGATAAAAAGTGATGAACAGCAAACTTAGGAAAAGCAATCAACCTATATCAGGGCTCTTGGAAAAACCTGTAGCTGGAAGTTACTGAAAAAAAAAATCTTGCACTTGCATGGTGGGCTTGTCCCTGCCCCTGAAGTAGTGCTGTGCAGTGGGTGATGGTCTCGTGTGACCTACTGGCATGAACAGAGTCGTCTTCCCGCCCCTCAGAGCCTAAGGCTACTACACAGCTACCAGGACTTGTGGTTCAGTTCACAGAGGTCTCACAACCGGGGTCATTCCTTGTGCAAGGTTTGATGGAGGTGAAGGTAAAGTGGTTTCTTGGTCAATAGTTGCAATTTCTTCCTTTTAAAGTCAGTGGGTTTTTTGTACCTGTAACCACAAGAAAGTGCATTAATCCAAGCGCTAATGGCTGTGCAGGAAGATGAAAGCAAACTAGAAAGCTCATCCTGTACAGATCTTATTACCCTCATCTTTTGAATACATCTGAGAAGGCTTGCTGGAAGCAACAGTCATGAGTAGGTTTACAGGAAGAAATGGTATTTTCTCTGGATGATTATTTTTACAGAAAAAAAATTTCAATATGTAAATGAATGTAATATTTTTGTAAGGACATTCCCAACATAATACTCTGGATTGTAGGAAAGACCCAGTATTGGTTACTCAGTACTTCAGAAGTACTCCAGCTAGCACAGACTAAGCACTCTTCCAAGAATTGCAAGATTCACCCTCTTCTTGAATAAAAAACCAAATAGCAATCCTCAAACCCCTCCCTCAAAACTTCAGCCACTCAGCAATGGGAAGATGCACACCACGACCACTCGATACTGCTCTGAAGTGTTCATAAAGTTAATTGAAAATTGGTATCTCATGCCTCAAATCAGATTTCCTTTACAGAAGTTCTGTACCAAAAGATTGAGTTGATTATTTTTTTAAATATAGCAGATCTGACACTCAGGCTAGGCTCCAAATTAAAATCTCCCCTACAGACTTCATTACATTAATACAAAATTAAATTACAAACACCAGCATTTTATTTGGAAACCGGTCTAGTTTCTGAGAAGAGTCTCTAATTATCTTACTTGCCTAAAAGCATTTTATCTTCCCCTCTTTATTAAAAATAAAATATTCCTTATGGAACTCAATCTAATGAGTCCAAGAAACCTTCCTTAATGCAATAAGCCACACTTTGTAACTGAAGGCTGGTTCATTTCCTCTGTCATTGTCATCCATAATTGTGAGTCACTTACAGTTCTATAACAATTGCCCCAGGTTTAATTTCATCCATCTCCATAAAAGCAAAGCACTTGGTGCTAGTAAACCTTTTCTTAGGCTTGTAGTGTTTGAATTCAAAGAAAATAGCTGCACCTAGAGGGAAAAATGGTTGAATAGAAAAGTTAGCAATTATGGCTAAGAGTTATCTGAAAAATTATCTGCCATTAAGTTGCTCTACTTAAATTGAAGAGAATTATCTCTAACACTTCTGTTATTTACTTAAAAGCTACACCATGTCCTTACAATGTTCATCACACTCTGAACAGCTTAAACTCTTCATTCTGTTGCTCACACTCAGGTACCAATGACTAAGCAGGTGATAAAGCAGCTCAATACCTGTGTAGCAGAGCAGACTGCTCTGTTTTTATCTCTTTTCATTTCTCCCTTGCCTGTGAGCCATCTCAAGGACCAATTTGAAAGGGACAGGATGCAAAGGTCTATTTTTATCCTTGTCTGGATCTTGAGCCCTGCAGCACCAGCTCAGGAGCAGCCCCGTGTCTGTGCTCCCAAAGCTCCTGGGCCCTGTTTCGGGTCTCTGGTACCACATACCTTTTGTTAGTCTTTCAATGTGTTTCTGAATCTCTATGTCCACATTAAAATGGACATACGTGTCCTCCTTCCTCAAAGCCACAGGAGTATCTTGCACAGGAGTCAGATCTATCCCATTCAAATCTGCAGGAAAGAAACAGCATCAGAATGGCAGAAGCTTCTCAGACTTTAAGGTTCAGCTTTGAGACATTCATGAGTCTGTCCTAATCTTGCCACAAAAAGTTAATGCACACCTGGATGTTTCCACAAAACCTAAAAAAGGGGCAATCATACCCCTTCACAGTGAGTTAATTTTCTTTTTGATTACAACATGAAAGCAGCTAAAGTTCTGGCAATATTTCAGATAAAAAATTGGAATTATCTCTCTTTTTATTTTTAAGAGTGCATATCTTTCTGCTGTCAGCAAAAGATTCCATTGCCTGTGCACACAAGACTTCAGCAGAGCTCCAGCCCAAGTGGGATACACACCAAAGGCTGCCCTCCACACAGGGTCTGCAGGGCACAGCTGGCACAGCTCATACATCCTGTGTATGCCCTGCTTTGTCCCTAGACACAACAAGCATTATTCCTCTTGGGTTTTCCAGAGAGGCATTGTAGAGCCGCGGGTTGGACTCCAGCTCTCAGCACCAGCCCCTGCTGGCTGCTCTGGCACAGCCAATATTGTCTCTCACTAAACCAGGGGTACATTTGTCCTCTTACTGTCTTTCCTCTCATACTTGATCCCTTCCCCTCTGGCAGAGGAAGTTGCTAATGATGTGGCCAGGATTACAGGTATAGAGTGCACATATTGTGCTTGGAGCACAAGCTGAGGCCCTGGAGCACCAGCGATTCCCTTCATCCAGGGCATGGGCTGGGATTGCCAATGTTGCATCAGGAACAAACCTCTCTCCAAACCTGCAGAAGAGCGGCTTGGTTTAGAACAAAGGAAATCAGCTACTAAGTGTCTTCAGACTCCTAACAGTGACAAAATGAGTCTTCAGAGTTACTTTTCCTGACCAAAAATCTTGAGAAATAAAAGTATCAAAAGACACCATTAGCAGACTCAGCCATACCCTGCCCACACGCTCACTTCTTGATCCTACTTGTCTACCTCACTACTTGGCAGTCACCATTTATAGGTAAATGAGTTTGGAAACATATTAACAAGAGAGACTTGTTGGGAAAGCACGGGCAGCAATACAGAGTCTCCCTTAGCTCCAGAAGGGAAGTGAGAGCTACCTCTGAAGGCAAGCAGCAGTTCTAACAACGTACAATGAAACAAACGCTTCAGTGGCAAGGAACTAGGAATGTTTGCTTTACAAGCCCTGGTAAGTATTCAAGGGATATTTGATGCTGTGAACCTTTGTCCTGCCAGAGGACATATCTGGTTGAAGAAGCACTGATCACACATCTAACAAGTGTTTCATCCCTACTTTAGTATCCAATAGCACCTCTCAAGAGGACACATACAAGGTCATTATCACAGCTGAAAACAACGAGAGGATATTGGCTCAGCTAAAGATTTTTACATGATAAACAAAAAAAATCATCTGTCTACAAAGATTGTAAAGAGAAGCTGAAGTAAAGCAGAACAAGGCAAGGGGAAGCAGCTTTGACTATAGGGGCTTCCTGCTAAGAAATGCAAAATGGGAGACAGATACTTCCACTGGAGTGTGAAAACCAAAAATCTCAGCCACAAAAGACACCAACTATGTTACCCTCTGAAACAGAGAAATCCTAGTGTTTTCTATCCTGGACTGGCAGAGAGAGAGGTTCTTCCAGATTTATGGAGGCTCTCAGTCCACCAGGCTCTGGCTGAAGCATTTCACTAGCCAAGCTAACACATTTTTTATTTTATTTCACTTGCAAGCTTTGCTTTCCAGCTTCATACCCATTCCTCTTAACCTCAAGCCCTGGTAAGATTATATTTGTATTAGTACAAAATTAGTTTAATGAGAGGGCAAGAGTGGAGTCAGTGGGCCGTGGTCCCCCATCTCCAGAAAACCCAGAGACCAGTATGTGTGGGGAGTACACACAGTCCAAGCAGATCTGTACTTAGGAGTCAGCTGCAGAAGCCATGGTGGAGAAGTAGGGCAAAGTCACTCAGCTCCCAGCATGGACAGGGCACCCTTGAGTGCCCAGAGAGGAGCATATCCTGCAGAGATTCACCTCCCAGTAGCTCTCAAATACAGAATTTTTGCACCCTTGATTAAAGCAGAAGCCCTGAATCCACAATAGAAGTACCAAGGAACGTTTTTCCCAGCAGGCTGAAAAATCAATAGAGCTTTCAGAAAATGTACTCTCTCCAAAGCAGCACTGAGGAGGCAGAACAGAAATCATTACCCTTTACACTGACTGTGATGTAAGGATCAATGCACTGCCCAGCATCTTTCAGACCAATTTTCTCTATGTTGATGGTGAGTAACGTCATCCCGGGTTCAGATGGCAATCTGGGCAATAAAGTACCTGGAAAGAGTAAAGCATGTTATTAACCCTTGGTGTCATCTCACAGCAGAGGCCTCGCTCGTCTCATCTTCTCTCATGGAAGATGCTGTTCTTAGGGGGTTCAAACTCCAAAGATTCCTATCCCAGTAGTACACAGCACTGTGGGAATGTCTGTGTGCACAGACACACAACATCGTTTGACAGATTTCAAAGCTCCCCACAAAAAACCCAGGACTGCCTCAAGTCAATCAACTGATAAAAAACTAATGCCATAAGAATACAGGGGAGCATTGTTTAAAGTGTTATTTCTTGCTGTGTCATGCAGAATAACCCATTCATGGAACTCACTTGATATCATTTTTGAGGATTAAATTTGGGAGGCTGGATTCAATCTGCAGTTGCAGGAGGTTTAGACACTTGATCAGGAGTCCCACCCCACTGAACATGACTTGGCTTCATGTTGAACATTTCGACTGGGATATTAAGGAGGAAAATGGCATTGTTGCAAATCCCACAGCACACAAGGGAACCAGAAAATTGATTCTTAAGTAAGTTCTACTGGCCTCTACTTAAAGGGGAAAAAAAAAAAAGTGTTTGCATCCCCCAAGTTCCCTTCCACCTAAAGGAAGGAGTTCCCAGCTCTGCATCAAGAACATTTAGCATCAAAACTTGGTTGTCATTATAAATGAATCCTCACAGTGCTGAGGAAGACAGTGCAGCTAGGCAAGAAATCCAGACTGTTCAAACTCACTGAAAGTCATGATATTCTGTCATCAAACATGGAGTAGGTTACTTCATGCTGAATTTAGCAAAACTTGGCACACTTCAAACCTCTCTCCCCTATTGGATGAACAAGCACCAGGATAGAAAATACTCAGGCTCACGAGCAAGTTTGAGTTAAAGTTTTGGTTTTCTAATGAAAAACGTTATCCTAAGGCTTGAGATCTAAACAATGTAATAATTTCCTTTGACAAGTCCAATACGGGTTTTTTCTTGACACTGTTTTTTCCTCTCTTCTGCTTGAGGAGCTGGGAAACCATAAAGATTTTGTCCTATGAGAGATTGGCTTTGCAAGAGGGGACCTTGCATTCTGCTCTGAGAACTACAGGCACAGCTTCAGCAAGACTTCATGAGTGTTTTTGCATCCAATCCCCCTCTCAGGATCACGTGCAAGACTTGAATTCCCATCTTGGATGCTGTGTGTTTCTGTATTTCCCGTCCTGAGGAGACCCATGGCCTCCAAAGCACCGTGTCTGCAGACACCTCCCAACACAGCACAGCAGACCTCAGCCCCGTGTTCTGAGCAATGGGACAGGCTTCTGACCACAGTGGGAGAAAAGTTAGAGCAAATGTAGTAGAGAGCCCTCGTTTTTGCGAAGCAGCACATGCTCTAGTTAATCTTTCTGTTGTCTTTCCTGAAGAGATGTTCAAAGATAGAGTTCTTATTTCAATCTAAGTGAAGGCAGAAGCAAGCCTGTCTTCTCTTTAGCACAAACCTTTGCTCCACCATATTTCAGTTGTCTCCTAAAAGCAGCATGGCCCCCAAGAGCCAGGAACAACTGCAGCCTTCAGCTTTCCTGTTCATCACTCCAAGGGAGTAAGTGATGTGGTACTTGGTAGAAAAATCACCTGAAAGATGCCTCAGCCTGGTGTTTATTATAAAAACAGTGGCTTAAGAGAAATGATTCTGTTCTTGAACAATGCTTTCCAGAATGTGTGAAATTGCAGAGTTGCAATGGACAGAAGAGTCAAGCTCACTTCAGGAGACAAGACAACAGTAGGACAGAGAGTATCCAAGTAACACTGTTTCCTTCCTGCCCAGGAAGAAGGAACAGCCAAGCCAGCAGTGGACTAGAGCAGCTGACTGTAACCTGTCTCACATGAGCCTCAGCCCCAGGCAGGCCTGTGCTGCAGCCTCCGCAGCCACTTCACACAGGCGCCTCAGTAGGTGACATGCCCTCTCTGTGGGACAGCTTTCCCCAGCTGGGCACCACCCCCCTCTCTGCCATCACAGCCTGGGCCCCTGAGCAGGCTCACACTGAGGCCTTTCAGGAGAAAGCTGCAGCCACACTAGACACGACCACAGGGCATCTCTGCCAGAGGGGGACGGGAGCATCTGCAATGAAGGAGGTGTCTTCCTGCAAGTGGGTTTCAGAGCCAGCCAGCCAGCCCAGCAGCCCACCGCCACCGAGACACAGGAATTCAGGCTCTCCCCTCCCAAATCCCAGTTCAGAGAAAGGGGAAAAAAGTGACAAGTCTCCTGCTGGGCTCAAAAAGTGAAATGGTGCACTGAAGAGCACAGCACTGGAATAAAGTCATATATAACCAGGAGAGAGGCAGGAGACCTTTGCTGTTAGAGGCAGCAAGCCATTGGTCAGTTCAGCTCCACACAGCATAGAAGTCTAACTACACAAATACTCTTTATGTAAGATTTCCCATAAAATGTGTATTCCAGTAAATAAAATCCAGCTACACCTACCCTTGGCTAACCACAACCCAGAACCTCTTCATTAGTACAGATGGACTTCTAGAGAGCTGTTTGAATCAACAAACATGACCCTCCCTTTTCTCTGAACTGAAGGCAAATGAAGACCAACAGATAGGTGCCCAGTACTGTGATTGTTACCAAAAATGGTGTTATGAAGATTGGCACTAGGAGCTGCATGAAGAAGACCACAGCTACGTGAACATGAGCACAGAAATTGCTGTACATACTAAAAGGTTCTCATACCTTTGTTGGCTCCTGGGTTAGATGAATGGGGCAATGTGATAACGATGAAGCCATGCATGGAGAAGACAAGACCATGGTCAATTAGACAGTACAGTCACACACTATGGATTAAAGGCACATCAAAGCAAGGAGTGCAACACAATTCTGTCAGTTTGATAGAGAAAGTTCACTTTACTCATAAGGCTCACCCCCGGGCTGCAAACTGCTTTTGTTTGAGCCTCATCACCCAGGCAAGGGCAACAGACCAACCTCTAATCAGGTAAGAAACACCACAATATTTACATCCAGTGGAGAAACAAGTAGTACAAAACCATCTTAGGGATTTAGATTATTGTAGTTATAGGGATGTTACCTTAATGTGAAAAAAGTAGTTCAGGAAAGTCACATATGCAGTCTATTAAATAGATGGCAATGTAAAACAGCAGTTAGTCAGGACTTGCTCTCACCGCCTCTTAAAAGCATGATCTTACTGAGGAATAATTCTGTAAGAAAGTATATGCCCCAAGCTCTCCTCCTTCCAACTTGGCTACTCTCCTTCTTTGAAAATTATTTAACTGTAAACTCAGCCTGCTTTTCACCTACTTACGCTCTTTCTTAGGACCATACACAGTTTCTACGTCCACTACATGCACACAGCTCTGACGGGTTGCAGAGCTAACTGTTGGCACTGTGGCAATGGTCACAGCCTTATTGATCCACCACCACACCAACAGCTGCTCAAGGTCTCTCTGCTGTACTTGGGACAGACAGAAGGCATCTCCATAAATGGATTTATCATGGTGAATAAGAAGGATCAAGACAGCAAATGTCAGCAATCAATATCACAATATGTTATAGCCTGTTTGGGAGCTTGGCATAAACAGGTGTAGAGTGTGCATATCCACATCAGGTCAGCCTGCAGGGGCCATATTCAGCACTGTGCTTGGGATCATATCTGAATGTCATCTGTTTTCTCCAGGCATAAGTAATGCAACAGCCCAGCTCTTTTGACCATAATTCCAGTACCGGTTTCCTTATTTATAGTCTCATTCCTGAAATACAAAGTTTGCCAGCCAGCTCTGAAACTAGAAACTTGTTTCTTCTGCAAAGAAATTACACCAGGAACCTAAAGAACCTCTGTTGCAACATCTAAATTGTCAAAACCTGAAGCTACAGGCAGACCTTCTCTAGAATCTGTCGGTATATCCAGTTCTGCAAGTGCTTTCACATGGACAAGGACTTAAGCTATGAAAATCAAAACCCCCTCTTTGTCCTCTCAGAGCCCAGCTTCACTTTAAGCCACTGTCTTACCAAAAAAGATCACCCAAAAATAACCAGCAACAACTTATCACGTCTCTAGGAGGATATGCTGCTCCTTGCAGGAGAAACATTGCCACATTTTACATTTGAACACATTTGAAATGCTTCATACAGTTAAAGTGCATGGGACAATAACACTGAGTTTGAGCCAGGAAAAAAGGCTAATTATCTGAGGTAGATGGTACCATCCTCACAGGTTCTCCATACTACTGTTTCACAGTAAGATGTTGTTTGCTGAGAAAAAAATTCACTGGCCACCCTTGTGGTTCTCCAATACAGCATTAGGGTTCGTTTGCATGAGCCTGTACCTCCCCACCCAAATTTTTCAAATCACAGGTGGAAAAAGAGGCTTCTCAGAGACAAAACTCAGAGATGCTACAGAGGCTGGCATGGCAAGGCTAGTGCCCCTACCTGGAACTCTAGCAGGAAAAGAGTCTGGAGACCCTGCTCCAGCTCCTCCTTCCTCATCATCCTCCTCAAACTCCAAGTGTTCCTCTTCTCCAGGTGCTAAAATCTTCCTGTAAAACACAAGAAAGAAGAAATGAGACCAACAATCATCACCTGGCTGTCAATTCACAAGCCAGTATCTGAATACAGAGCAGAGACAACACTCTTCAATGTCCTTCCATACTTCTTAACTTCTATCTCTACCTACAGATTTTGACAGATTGCAGGAGCACAGACCAATAGAAAGCACAAAGCCTAAAAATAGGAGACAATACTGGAAATTTCAGAGAGATGTAGGGATGTACCAAGTACTGATTTTACCAAAAGCATGATCTTGATTTTTAGTGGTACCTAGACAAACAGAATTCAAAAGTTCTTTTATTAACGAGTTTATACAAAGCCGTCTGGCAAGGAGATGGCTCTAGAAAGGTATTTCAGGTGCACACCAGGTCCAGGCCATACTCCCTTTCAGGTGTACATGAAGTGATGTACAAGAAGTTCTCTCTTACCTGAGTGGGACAGGCTGAACATCAAAGGGGAACTCCTTATTGTAAGTGAGGATATTCTTTAAGACTGCAGAGAAGGGAACACATAAAAATCCATGCTCATAAACCAGCATTAATTCTACTACTTTGCACAGCTATGTCTATTCTGACAGCATCTTCACACACGAATAATAAAATTGTAAAAATAATCAGATCATAGAAAAAACACCCTCTTCTCTCATATTTTAAATACCAGCACAGCTATGATCAAAGCTATACCACTATAACATTCAGATAAGTGAACTGCAACTGCAGTACAAGATCACTACCACACTCACACAGACAGGGAAGATAAACGTGGCAATAAACAGAATCTTCATGAGAAAAAGCTACAGCCCTCGGGGTGAGGGTAGCAATCTTTGGTGGCTATTGAGAGCAGCGTGGTGGTGTTATTGGCATCAGCTCCAAATAGCTCCTTGTTACCGGCATCAGCTCCAAACTGAAATTTCCAGAGCTGACACACTTCAGCACACGTGGGTGCACATTGAGGCAGCCACCATGGGAGACACCAAGTGTGCTGCTACCACAAAGCTTTGGCAAGGTTTTCTACTTCTTCAGTCATGTGTTTTGGGGGTTTTGTTTGGTGGTGGTGGCTTTCTCTGTTTGTCTTTTCTTTTTATCTGCCCTCAGATGTCTGGGCAGATAGGTAAAATTCAGGAGACAAAAAGTGCAATATCTGGGCACCAAGCCCCAGAGACATCACCTATACCTTCAGCATTCCATGGAGAATGGCTTTGCCATTTATATTGGAAACTTACTCACATTTTAGTAATCCCAACTTTAGCCGCCATTTCCAAACACATCTACCAGTGAAAGAGATACTTCTAAAAACATGTGAAAGAAATAAGCATTTCATAATGGCTAAAGGGCCTAAAAGTTTACAAGAGAACACCTGCAGGGACAGGCACTCCCCTATCAGACAATGAGTATCCCAGACTGGAAGGGGGAGCAGAGTGAAAAAACCCCTGAGTCCCCGAACAGAGCTTCACTTTGCAATAAACACTCTCAGAGCACAGGAATTCTCCCCTTAGGACTACTGAACGAGAACAAAACTCTTTTCAAACAACGTTCAGATTACACAAATACCAAGAGGTACTTAAATATGCTTAAGGAGCCATTGCCAGGCCCCTCTGCCCGAGTACACTACAACTCAGGCAGTGCAGGAGAGCTTCCCTGCATGCCTTCACATTCCCATCACCCAGCCTGGGCTCCTGCATTAGCTTACCAGACACCATCTGAATGCTGTGAGAATAAAGTATCCCTCTGGGAAACTATAAAGAAACCAAAAAGTCTTTCCAGTCTTTACTCATACTGATTTTTTTTCTGATTTCTGTGCTATGACATGAGAGGTTAAGCAGTGCCTGATCCCAGCCAGACACAATACATAAATATAGAGAAAGGTTTAAAGTGCCTTCGGGCAGAGCTGTGAGGAGAGACAAAACTGATGCCATGTCTCTCTCTCTCCAAAGACTTCGGCTCTGAGGGACCAATAATGCAGATCTCAACATGAATCTTAAGAATCACAGATACTTCCCACCAGAAAAGCAGCTGACTGACAGCAGACAGTCACCTTCCAGTGCTGCTGAGGTTCAGGAAAAGAAGGGGATTTTTACCACTCTCAGAATTCCCCAGCTCTCAAAGAGCTACATCACATCAGAAACAGAAAGTGAAACTACCCCAGGAGAAAAACCTCAGTGAAGTGAGATCTCTTACAGATCATAAGTACATTATACAGAAGAGACAGGAGTCACAGTCACTCTTCTCCCACTTTCCAAAGCTTAGTAAGTGCTAGACTCCTCTCTTCTAGTAACCAGGCCCTCTTATGAGCAGCCCCTGAAAAAACTCTCCTAGTAATTCACTTCAGGCATCACTAGAGGGCCCAAAGTGCTCTGCTGACATGAGCACAGGCAAAAGGCAAACAGTTCTCCAGCACCTAAAATCCTGCTGCTGCCTAAGGCTGAGCACCCCTGTCCTGCCGGGAACAAATGTGGTGCTGAATGTTCAGCTCAGAAGCACCACCTATTGCCTTTTGCTGCACAAAGCTGTGGCTCAAGTTTTTAAAAAGCTTTCAATTCCTGTCTCATCACCAATGGCAAATAATTTTGCAAAGTTGTAACACAGCAATTTAAGTGCTCCTTTAAAGACCAACAGGATAAGCAGCAGGTCCACCACACTCAGCCTGGTGAAATACTTACTCAAAGCCACTAAGAAAAAGCTAAGCAATAAAACTGTGAGGAAAAGGAAAATCCTCTTTGCATCTACCACAAATGTGAGCTTCAGTTGATTCAAATAAAAATACCAGATCACAGGGAAAAAAAATAGGATAATGCAAACAGGAATCTCCCATGTAATGCTGTGTAAGGCATCCAAGCTTTAAAAGGTTGGTTTAGGCTTTTTTGGATCTCTGTTTCATTTTGAAAACCACAAATCACCTCAGGGAGAAAGAGCCCTTCCCCTCTGTAATGTTGCTGCTTGAGGATGTGATTCACAGAAAATTCTCCACAAGTGCAACTAATGGGTACATCCCAGCATCATGGCCTCCATCTACACTGCATTTCCAACAGAAATCTTTTAAAAATACTGTTTTGCAGGCTCTTGTGCAGAAGTTGCCTTTCCTTTTGTGACGTTGGACAATGTCACTTTGATTTGCATAGAATCACAGAATCTCCAGAGTTGGAAGGGACCCTCAAGGATCATCACAGTCCAACTGCTGGCCCTGCACAGGATACCCCAAGGATCACACCGTGAGCCTCAGAGCACTGTCCAAACATTTCTTGACCTCTGTTGAGTGGGTACTGTGACCACTTCCCTGGGGAGCCTGTTCCTGTGCCCAGCCACCCTCTGGGTGTAGCACCTTTTCCTGACATCCAACCTAAACCTCCCCTGACAACTTCAGGCCATTCCTTCAGGTCCTGTCACTGGTCATCACAGAGAAGAGATCAGTTCCTGCCCCTCCTCTGCCCCTCACGAGGAAGTTATAACTGCGATGAGATGTCCCCTCAATCTCCTCTTCTCCAGGCTGAACAGACCAAGTGACATCAGCCACTCCTCATAAGGCTTCCCCTCAAGGCCCTTCGCCATCAGTATAGCCCAATTTTATCAGCAGTTGGCTCTTTCTCAAAAGATTTCAAAAGAAATTATCAACATAAGCCAGAAGATCAGGACACATTAACTTGGTAAAGACCACTGTCCATTTAGATTTTCTCTGACAGTGATTTTTTGTGATACCTGTACTGATTTTTTTTCGAATCCATAACATAAAGTAATTCAGGCTGCCCAGTACAACCCAGTATCCACTTGTCTTACAATTATCACCCAGGCACAAGAGATGCCCCAGTCCATCCATTTGTATTGTGCATTCTAACACTGGTATAAGCTTCCACAAAGAAATGGATTTGTGAGATCCAGTGTGCTAACAATGACTTCACACAGTGCAGCCTCAAAAGAACTATTTGTATGTATGGAACCTCCTGTAGCATTATTCCAGCACAAACTATTCAGTGACAAATCCTATAAACAAACAGAAGTAGCCAACTGCTTCACTTTCCAAGCTGCATGAAATGCAAGCTTAAGTAGGAAAAGTTAGAACTCAACAACACAAGATTAAGGGGGGAAAAAAAAAAGTAAATCTAAGGGCCCTGGTTGTTATAACAACACCAAAACCATTCTGACAGCTTCAGGCACAAAAGTAATTAAAACAAGCCAAATTGTGTGAATAGCTGTTTTGTGTGAATAGCTGTTTTTGTTCCACCCTAATGGAATGGCTTGACCTAACAAAGGAAACACTTATTTGCATTGCCAGCCCAGATTTTTTTAGCTTTTTCTGGTGGGATGCAAAAGAAAATTGACAACATGCGAATTAAAACACTTCACGGTACATTTTATGAAATGGCTGGTATTGGCCTGATTAAGATTTACTCTATTCAAGATACACTTAAAAAACCACAAAACAAAGGCACAGTTCAGAGAGAAATTGGCCAGAACCACCCAAGTAAGACAGCAGCGTTAGGAACATCAATGTTCAATTGTTGTCATAGAAGCACCCGTTCTCCTCTAAGGAAAATAACTCAGTGTATTTGAAAACTGATGGCCACACACTCTTCCTCAGTTTTAATATAGTTGCTTGTTGTATGAGGTGTGGGCTGAATGCACTTCACACTGCTGAGCAGCTTTTTTGACGGCTAACAATCAATTCTCTGATGGAAGGCAAGATAAGCAACAGGACTGTTGCACCATAATTGAAATTTTGGACAGGATTCCCGTCTCTCTTCCACCATTCAGTCACTCACAGGGCATTTGCACAATGGAGTCTAAAATCCAGAGTCATTCAATGATTACAACATTTTAAATACTTTGTAAACAGAGAGCAGCAGTATCTATACAGAAAAATCCCAAGTCAGAGGATTCAGAGACCAGACATCCAACATGGAGAGTGAGGAAGACCGAATATTTAACACACAGTTAAACTCTTTCCTCAGTTATGGTCTTCACAGACCCAGCAGATTTGTAACACACCTTCACTTTGCATTTTCAGGGAACAGCTTAAAAGCATTTGGACTCTGTGTTTTGGTAGAGATACGAGGAAGCCTAGCTCAATGCTCCACTTCTTAACAAGCTTCCCTGTAGGATCTTGTGCAGGGAAGCTCAGCCTACTCATGAAGGGGAAACACTTGCCTGCCCATCATGTTTATCCCCAACATGCCCCTTAATGTTACAATTGTGTCATAAGCAAAATAAAACCAACTTCTGTCAGCATGAAAGAAGCTCTTCCACACTTCCTGTTCCCCAAGAATCACAGAAACATTAACGTTCAGGATAATATTGCTTAGATGTGGAAGCTCTAATCATAAGGATGCTTTGAGAACAAAGCAGCCAGTGTTACAGGAAGGAAAATGAAGCAGATAAATAGATACTTCCTACATGAAAAAGTTATTTCTGGATTGACATACCAAGACCTGACCCAGGATCAGTTGGGAAAAAACAACATCACACAAAACCCTTCAAAGACTGACTCACATCCTCACTTTGACTCTCAACTTTGTTGGTCTGGTAGCATTACAGTGGGAGGTGACAGGTGATTGGCTACCATGAGCACAAGTTAAATGTTTTCAGAAGAAAAAGTAAATTTCATGCTGCAAGAAGGAAGACCACAAAGTGTTGAAATACAGTTCAAATAAGAAATGTGCAGGTAAATTATATAATGTACTACTGATAGCTTAAAATATTATTTTGTGCAAAAATTAGCAGCGCCCAAATTGCTTATTTGAAAATGCAGATGAATATATTATCTGAAACGTTCAGATTACTGTACTTTTAAATTACTCATGTTACATTCCTTAATACACATCAAGTTTTGTCTGCATGGTAACACATTTGGAAGAAACACCTAAACCCAGCATCACTGTTGAACTGCAGTGTGGTCAGTCAGTATTCCTGCTGCTGTCACGTTTTCCACTGTCATGATAAATGGCACGCAAAATACAAAGATACCACTTACTTGGTTCCAACTTCTTCAGATCCTCAAGCTTAAACTCATCCTGCGACTGGGTGGACTAGGACAGTACAAAGAAAGAGTCAGATCTTCAGATGCACCTTCCTCTCACACAGAGCTGCCCTATCTTAGAATAAGCATGCAAGGTGCTTTCTTTGCCCAAGCACGCCAAGTTACTACAAAGCTACATCCCCAAGCAAAATCTCCCCAACAAAAGGCAGGTTCACAGGTGAGGCAGAGACTACGTTACTTCTCACTTATTAAGAGCAAACTAATCCAATATTCCAAGCTCTAATGCAAGATAAATATTTTTAAACCAGCTAGTTGTAAATTCTTACTTACTGCACACAGGAACATTCAAGACACGTGTCCAACATTGTGACACTGGCAGAAATTACAGTACACAGGATGAGCTTGACAGAACTCAGCCAAGAACTCACTGAAAATAGAAGAGGAATTCCCATCTTTCTTTTCTCCAGCTCTGATGATGGTTTCCTCCTCTGTCTGTAGCACATACATGTACAGTTCTCAGTAAGCCTATCTGACTTACTAACTCAACAGTGAAGTTCTTAATTTTTTATTCTGAGGTAGCTCACCAACAGTTTGGTAAGATTAGCTTATTCTGAGACAAGTGGCAGAGCTGGCATAAAAAGAAGTGCAAATAGGATTGACACTGGACATCCTCTTCTAGGTGGATGATCAGATCTTACCTATTATGTCATTGCACCCTTGGCATCCCTTAAGATTGCCCATTCTTTTCAATATTTAAGGTCCAATGAGGTTTTTTTCCTTGATTTTGTCCCAGAGTGAATAGGGACCTTCTTCAAGACTGTGTAAGGATACTAAAGCAGCTATACCCCTAGTGTTAGGAGAGTGGGAAAAGATGAGCACACTCACTAACTGCTTTAACCTCTGCTAAGAAACCATCACCAAACTGCAGCAAGTAAACCCCTCCCTAAAGTGAAGTGGGCAAGCAGTTCCTGTACCCTCTTAAAAGGTTATAAAATCCTTGAGTTACACTGGAGAATCAACAGCAAGGAAAGCTGTTCTTGCACAACATCATCTCTCCAGCTTGGCAGGTTATGACATGGCTGCAGCTCCTGCTGCTGCTCCCAGATGTGACCTGACCCACAAAGCTGTTCCATAGTGGAACATGCAGGCCCTCGTCAAAGTCACAGTGACTCCAAGCAAATGCAACCCTCTTCAAACACCCCAGGTTAAATCAAAATACAATGACAGGTAGAGGTAACCAAATAATTCTTCAAATTCTACACAGCCTCGAGACTGGTCAACCCCCACCTCATCAGTCCAGCACACTGTATCCCAGCCTTCCAGACAATTGAAGGCAGCACCTTGTCCAGCAACATTAACTACTTGGGAATGCTGCTGGGAGTAACTTAATGCAAAATTTGCCTGTCATCACTCTTTCTTGGCAAAGAGGTAATCCACTAACCCAAGCTTTGATTCATCCCTTCCCTATCCATGGTCTTTTGGAAACTTCTCTCACTTGCTTTTTGTTTTGGGGATAAGCATGTGCTGAGAAAAAAAGATATCCACTCCTGTGACATCTACTTTCAGTCCAGAAAAAAGCCCAAAGAGTAGTTTACAAATCATTGTTTTCCCACATTTTCCTAGCGCACTGCCAATGTTCATGACTGCTAAAAAGTCATTTTTATTCTTCATACACATTCTTCTTTGTGGTCTATTATGATTTGTGAAGCAGCTGAGTAAGTGCAAGGGTCATTCCGGGGATCTTTTTATCCTTGCTCACAGGTTAGGAAGAGAAACGAAACACTTCTGAAGGATGAAAATGAGGCAAAGAACCAAACACACAAAATGTGCAGTTAAATTCCTGTACAAGCACTAATAGATGCTCATACAAGCACTTGCAGTCTTTTTTGAGGCAGCCACCTGGGCAATCATGACAACCTGGAAATTTCAAGTGTTCACTCCGTTTTCAGAAGTTTGGGTATTTCTGAAGACAGTAAATGAGTTTTAAAAACCTCTATGGTTACCTGCTGCTAAAGTATGAAGGCAAGTAGGAAAAAGAGCTATACCTGTAAAGCTGCACTCCTCAGTTCCAAGCATGTTGCAATTTTAGCTATGGTTTTCTGAAAGGGAAGAAAAATAATTTAATACTGAAACTGTATTTGTCCAGATTGACACTTTTAAAGAATGTAAACACAAACAGTTGATTTTTCTTGCAAAGATTTCAGGTCTATTGTTCAGTACCAGAACATTCAGCATCAGAAGCTTTTTTTATAGACAAGCAGCATTTGCTGAAAGCACAATAGATGAAAGACATCTGCCACTTAACTCCCCTCCCACAGCCCAACAACACAGATGGGGGTCATTCACTCAGCAGAAACTGTAATAATGCCTATCACATCATAAACTGTTTATAAACTCAACTGCTCTCAGGTGATAGGGGACTGAAAACAAAATAAATCCAAGCCAAGCAGTGTACTACCTCCTGAGAACCCGAGTGGTTTGTGCTGATTTGCCCTTGTAGGAGCCATGCCTACAGCTCCTCTACCAGGCTCCTAACCTCAGCAGACCAAGTCCACTCACATGAGACATTACAGCAGCCCAGGATCTCAGCCCTAAAAAAACACAGCCCACTTCTGTGGGTTTTGGTGGGAGAGGAAGTCTAAAGGTGGATTATTTTTCTAACTTTCTATTTTTGTGATTTTAAGAGATTTAAACTCTGAGTGAATCATGGAATATACGCCTGAATTCAAACTTGTCAGCAATCTAAAATATCCGTGAGCAGCACTGTGAAGAGATTTCTCATTTTCATTTAAAAATGTAGAAGCGAGGGAAGGGCTTCAGAACAGCCCATTGCAAGCAGTCTTGCTTTGAAGACAGTTTTAAGCCTTTATGTCTCACAAAATAAGATGCTCCAGCATCAGTTACATTTGTTTGTTACTGCCAGCTGAAAAGAGTTAAGACTTCCATAAGTGACATCAAGAGGACACAACTGCCCGGTGTATTTTGCCTGACCATCAGAAGTTTGTTCATTGACTAAAACCTTTTTGTGAAGAAAAACTCAGACAATCTGCAGAAATAAGGGCCAGATATAAGCTCAAAATACTCTGTGGAACATTTATAGGGCAAGAAAACCAGCACCAATGAAGCTACAAAGAAAAGCAGTTTATTTTCCCCCAGAAGGAAGATTAAAGTTGAAATACGCACCTGTAACTCATTCTCTCCTTTTAAATCAGGCAGTATAAAAAAAGCTCCTCCGCAAGCTGGATGCAGGGGGAGGAAAAGATTTCCTAGAGCACAACTGTAGCATCAAAGAACTTCAAGAGTATGGGCACCTGCTTTCACAGGTACCTCCCCCCATCACCTTCTATGGCTCTCCTGAAAGGGGTGTCACAAACCCTTCTCAGTCAGCTCCTAGGCCCCCAGTAGCTTCAACAGGCTGGGCTAAAAGCTAAGTGGCTGCAGTTTCAGTTCACCTTAGGCCACACTGAAAGTTGAAAGCGTTCAGGAGCTGAATCATAAGTAGATCACACATCAATACCTCAAGGGCAGAGCCAACAGCTGGAGTGTGCAAAAGCCTCTGATATCTGATTTTCATCTGCCACCACAGGCTCATCAAAGCTTTTGAAGCCATTTCTCCCCAGCTGGCATCTCCCTTTAATATTTTGTTACAACATGGCACTAGGCCAGACTTTACATCCTCATAATTTTTCTAACTGTCCATTGTATTGAGGCCTTTCGAAAACTTTAGTTCTTCTGAGCATCTTCCCAGAAAGCAGTGAGTGATGCCTATTAACACAGGACACATTGTTCAGTCAACAAACTCCCTCCTCCCCAAAATAAATTCTGCTACACAACAGAGACCCATGACTGGATCTCCAGCACAGCTTGAAAAAACACAGGTATTTTGAAATAGAAAAGAGCACATAGAGTCCTGAGTTCACTTTGAGACTTTTGGACCCACACTGCACACATGGGTGTTGTGGATTTATTTACATGTACTGCCAGCCTGGGTGGGAGGACACCGGGTAGTACTGCAGAAGCAGATTCTCAGTCCCTAGAATGAGAACACACTACATCCATCTAATCAGCTGCAGTATAACAATAAGAACTCCTTTTTATATTTGAGAACATCTGGAAAAATATATTTGCAAAGGTAGATTCTTAAAGAGGAAGGTGTGAAATAATGGGTAAAAGAAAGGAATCCAGAGGTTCCCTAGGGAAGGGAGGGGAATCTCTGAGGTTTGACTACAGCTCCAGCATTTGCAAAAGTCCAGCTGTTCCAATGGTTTGGGTGTTGACTGCTGAGCAAAGAGCATGCCCATTCTGTGTTAGATCAAAACTCCTCCACTCTCACAACAGAAAGAGGGCTATGAGTTTGCAGGGTACCAGCACACAGCACACAGTCTCCATGCTCCACCACAGAACCAGAACATGTAAACAGATTTTCACCTGGCTCTGCCCCTCCTGGTCTCTCATTAAGCCCACACTATAAATGAGGTCTCAGAAGCACTGCTTGGCCCCTATCTCCTTTTTCAATTCACCAGTAAGTTCAACAACTCCACTATTCCCTATCCAGCAGACCTATAACTATGTGTTCTGAAAACTGCCTGAACTAGGAACCTCCTAGCAGAACAAAGAGCAATACAAAATGTGTGTCCTCTGGCTCCTGGGGGCTGAAGGGCAATAATGGCTCTAGAAACAGATTAATTGAAGAGAGTTTGGAAGTCTTAAAATAGTAAAGAATAGGTTTTATATGGAATCTATTGAAATATGGCAAGCTCCCAGCAGGCATTATTCATAACTATTTTTTTAAGGGACCACACCCAACCCAAAAGTTAAAAATGCAGCTAAACACTGCTATCATTTTCAGCTGCAACTATCCCATGCAAAGGCTCCTTTTTGCAGCAGGGAAAACATTCTGCATCTCATTGGAAAGACTGAAGCCATAATTAACTTTGCTAGTTTAAAATAGTTAAGATTCAGTTTTATGTAAACTCATGATTAGAACGGGGAAAAGTCAGTTGATCTCGTAGTCAAGGTTTCTTTAGAGCAGTTGTGTGAGTAATGACTGTGCTAACTGTAATGCAGGCAAAGATGTTTGCACAAACACAGAGCCAGAGCAGAGCTTGGCTTTAACCAGAGTTTAGGCTGTTAGAAGACCAGTAGTTTAATGAATCATGCTAAGACTCTTCAACCGTGCTCGTATTTCAGCAAGTTATCATTGCTTCAAAAGCAGGATTTTCTAACACTGACGAGAACTCAGCCTAGCACAAAAACAGTTACACAAGAAGCAACAACTGTGGTTGGAAGAGGGCTTTAAAGGTCACATTTATTGCACAGAGAACTGGGTGAGAGTAACTGTAGCTGGAGGCAAGCTGACAGCCAGGGCCAAACCTAACTGGAACAGTTCCTATCGCAAAACACGGTGGCTGATCATGAATGAAGATGGGATTTTTAAAGAATGGAGGTAAAACAATGAACAGCAGTATTCAAAATGTGAAGACTGAGGTAAATTCACCAGTAGCTGTATCTGTTAGTATTCCCCACATGCTGCTTCTAGGTGATGAAACTGTTGCACAGCCTCTTTACAGCTGTTGAAGGGAGACTAAACACTAAATGATTTGCTGTTTACAGGATCTGCAGAGCAACCCTTCAATAAAATTCACAATCACTAATGAAGATTCCAGCACTGTCAATTACCCAAGTCAAAACAGAGCCTTCCCTAAGGACTAAAACTCCAGAATTATGTCCAGCAATAGTTATAAGATGACAACCCATCAGAATCTGAAAACACAGAAATAACAACAAAATCTGTTCAGAAATGAACAACAAAATCTGAAAATACAGAAATGAACAACAAAATCAAGGCAAGTAGCATACAGTGTTTCAAAACTGACTCTTCAGGAGCAAAAATGGGAGATATTACTATTGAAAAGCCTGAATTCTTAACATAAACAATACATGTACTAGAAGAGAAATGGTAACTGGCTCACACTATGACCAGGAAAGAAACTGGTGGTATCTGTCAAGTGTTCTTAGATTAACAGATTGTATCATTACATTAGCAAGTAACACACCATCAATTTTGGTGTGGCCATATCTGCACTGTAGCACCACCTGTGACGCATGAAATAAACCCAAATGCGGTAAAAGTTCATACAGATAGATAGGGATGAGGATTTGAACCTAGTCTTGTCCTTTCCTTGCAGCTGTAAAAAAAGTAGCTTCCCCTTGGTACAGGGGAATCACTGCTGAAATCCACCTTCCCCACAGAGTAGGTCAAGTAAGAAACAACTACAGCCTCCCAACAAATCTCAGCAGTATGTTTGGAAAACAGCTGACTGGAAATTACAAAAAAACTGCAATGAGGGTAGATCAAGCAACTGGAAATCGTAATTAGCTTCATGGCCTTTCAGTCTATGAAATTCTGCACGTAGCCTTGGCCAGTGACATCAGATAAGCAGCAAACCCTGAAGGTTACACACTCTTCCACAGTGAAAAAAAAAAAAAAAAAAAAAAAAAAAAAGGTGGTTTTTACGTAACATACAGAGCCTCAGAAAGTCAAGATATTATGGAAAGAGATTTTTGGGAACCAGGAGGAAAGAGCATGCTAGTGGATGCACTGGCAGGAGAACAGTTGAGCAAGAGTTATTGATTTGTAGCTGATTTTTGGAAGGGCAGCAGGAAAGAAGATACATTTCTATTTAATCAAACTGCTTGCAAACCCAGCATACGCCAAGCCCTCCAGCCACATGCCATGTGAATGACATTAGTGATGATTGTAATTAGTCATAATCACTAGATGATAATACTGGCTGAGCTCCTGCAGAAATAGGGAAGACCAGCACAGCGAGGAGCTTTACATCAGAGATTTTGCTGTACAGAGTTTTAAGTTCTTTTTTCTAAGCAGTAGCAAGACTCTAGTCACAATTTTTTTTGTGACTAGCATTCCTCATGGTAAAGGAGATAAAGTGTTCTTTCAACAAAATGTTGGGAATTGGTTTGTGCATGTGGCTAATGAAACAGGCACTGCTATTTGATAACCAGACTCAAAGATTCAGTGCATCAGCCACTTAATGATGTGCAAAAACTAGCAAGTGATAAAAATGCCATCCTCTTTTATAAATTATATCAGCTTTAGAAACCAGTATCACTCTGCTAGGATGTGAAACCACAACTCCTTACGTTTTCTCTTTACAGAAGACTGTTGCCTTAAGACATGACAGCACTTGTGCATCAAACATCTGAGGTCGGTTATCTCCACTTCCTGAGCCCCCCAGGCCTTCCCTCACAGCTGACCTCATTCACTTCCACAATCTGGTCCAAGGTCCTTTTCATAAGACTCAGGGAACATCTGGAGGCAAAGCCCTGTGTGGTTCTGGTTCCCATACTCACAGGAGATGATGTCTCCAGAAGTGAGATTAACAGCTTCGCCTTCATGAAGTAACTACATTTTCAAAAGTCTCCACAGAGGGGAAACACGCAGTAAAGATGACTCTAGCCGAGAATGACGGAGAAAGCTACCAGAAAGGGAGGGAGAGCCGAAGCATTCAAGGAATAAACAGCTGTCCAACATTAACAAGGGTATCAAGGCTTACAGTTCAGAAAAAGTGGACCAAATTCTTCTCCAAAATTATTGCTCTGTTTAAAGCAATCATGAGCTTTATCATCTTCTTTGCAGAAGGTAAGCAGAACACGGAAGACCAGGTCTTTGCTTTTCATATTGGTACACATCAAGGAAACAGCTACAAACCTCTCTCAGACTCTATGTAAAGATGTATTTCTTTGTATGAGCTTCTTTACATACATCAAGTTCATCTCAAATTTCTGTAGCCAGCACCTGTTTTCAGGACTTACATCCTCAAGCACAGCTCCCATCACTATAGCATCCTATTACCATTGGTGAGATTCTGAGCTAGCAAATGTCAATTTTCAGGTAACAGCATTGCTCAAACAAGTGATCTTATGACATGGAAATCTGGAAATACATGTCTCTAGTTTGTTATTCCTAAGAAAAACATGCCTTTATAGAAGACAAGGAAATTTAGTAGGGCCTCATATCTCGAAAGATTTTATTTTGCAGTAAATGCTTGAGTGCATGAGTCCACTTAAATCCCATCATAAGAACAGTAGTATGTTGCTGAGACAAGAAACAGCCTTTTCAACTGAGAGGAGAGAGGGAGGACTAAAGTAATTTCAATATTTTGAAAGACTATAAACAAATAACATTCTAAGAGGCTGCTAGAGAGTATTCTGCCAGGACCCTTCCCTGTCAGGTGTTACATGTTAAGCTTTTATCCCCCTAACACACCCTCAATGTCTGCAGTTCGAGATGTTTTGTATTCAGGCCTCACAACATAAATCGTGCTATTGTTGAATAAGCAAGTTACCAAACATTACTCCAAAAAGAAAAAAAAGAAACACCCAGGTTATGAAGGACTCTGGCCAGCATGCCTGACATTCAATAGCACAGCAGAGCATCCCTCACATCTCATGACAGCAACCGTTTTAGCCACACTGGGCTCTGTTTCTGTTTCCGTATATTGACGGAGGAAAAAAGGTCTCATAAGGCTCTGGCCTGCGAGATAAAAAAAACATAACGCACATCAACATCTATGAGTCAAGCTCCTTGCCTGAGCAAACAGCAGTACTCACCTTTTGATCTTCTGTGAATTCCGAGTTGTTGTGCTGAGACTGCGCCTCTTTCTGGAGGTGCCTTGCTAATCTGGATGGGGAAAAAATAAATTGTAGAGTGGGAACATAACACAAACACACACACCCCAGCTCCAGAAAATGTGTCAGCCAAAAGGTTCACAGACTGCTGCTCCAAAGAGGTTTGGGTTGGTTTTGCTGTTGTGTTTTTGGTTTGGTTTTTTTTTTTAACTTTTAAAACAAAGTTTTCTATAGCCAGGGTAGTTCATACTTAAGAAAAAACCCCAGAAGGTGGATAAAGTGTGCAGCTACATTAGGCAGGAAAGACTAATGCATCCTGAAGGGAGAACAGGCAAGAGGGTCCTTATAGCCAACAGGCCCTTTTACAAGCACTGACTTCTTTCCTCTCGCAATCCCCTTCTTTTATAATAACAAACCATACCCCTGTGAAGACCCACTGTGGTGCAATCCCACATGCATTGCCCAGGGAGAGGCTGAGGCAAGTGAGATGCTGAGGGGCTCAGGTGAGGGCACCCTAAGCCATGGCACACCCTCTCCCAGCACTGGAACCCAGGCACAGGGCGGCTTGGCCCAGGCTGTCAGGGTGGATCCGCTCACATTTGTGCCTGTCAGCATCACAGGCTGAGCACAAACCCCACCCCTTGTCATCACCAAGGCAGGAGGACCAAGGGGTTTGGAAAGTAACAGTAAGCAAACAGCTCGAGAAAGCGAAAGGAAGCTGGAGGGAAGCTATGGGAAGAGTTACAGTTTCCGTCCCGGGAGGAAGGAGAACATTAAACAAGCAAAACCTCTGGGCAATTGTTGCCATTCCCTGTAAATAATTTTTTTACAAGCAGAAGGAGAGGGAGGACAGGGCTTGAGGGGAAACCCAGGGACATCACAATAGGCTTCCTCCTGGAAACTCTCAAGTTTGCACTGTGAAAGGGACTCTGCTTCTCTCCACCGCTGCTGTGGGCATTGGCCTGGCTTTAGGAGGGGTTTATAAAATATATACACCAAGACATATACAGCAGAACAGACTGTTGTCAAAGCCTGTGGCAGAAACAAAAATCAGAACTCAATTTCTTTGCTTTTCCTCAAAAGAAGCTCTCTTAAAAAATGTCCATCCTGACTGAGGCCACTGTAGCTTTTAACTCTCAACAGGGAAAACACAACCAAACAGGATGAAGTAACTGCACAACTTGGTGGTGTTGTCCCCCTTCAAAAGCAGAGAAAGACTGGGGCTGAGAGAAGACGAAAAGCATAAACATGCATGAACCCAAAAGTACACTCCTTGCCTACTGCACTGCCCTGTGATACACAGGGCACAGAGAAAGGGCATTTTAAAGCAATGATTTAAGAAAACATATCACCATAGCAGCAATATGCCACCCACGACAGGCACCATCACAGCATTAACATTTCTGCAAGCACCACTAACACAACCCTCTTTCCATTTGTCACTAATACAAAAAAAATCCACCCTAATCCAGATAAATACATCCGGCATTCCCCTTGAAGCTCATTCAAAGTTGGATGAAACCAAGTTCCACAGATGAGGACATTTAACAGGGAAGCCACTGCTGACAGCTTGAAGGGTTCCTGCATGAATAAGCACCTGAATGATCGAGGGCCAATCTTTGTATCGAGCTTCTTGTACTTCCAGGAGTAAAATGAAGACCTGAGCAGATGGACATAGGAGGTACATAACTGTGTTTTACATCAGCAGCCATCAGGACTTAGATTTTTCCCAAATCCAAGCTTTCTCAGCATCAGCAAGCTCAGTGTAAGCAGCTTCTTTCCAGGATGCTTGTGTGGATCAGCACAGACAGTGCTGGTGTTCACAGCACCTGGATAAGAGCAGCACCACACCTGTTCATCCCATCTCAGGGTGCCTTTGACAAGGCAACAGCATAAACCCACCCTGCAATGTCTCTCCAGAACTACAGCTTGCTATCTTCCCTGTGCTGCTTGTTTGCGACCTCTACACTACAGCTTGATATGGTTTTTAATTTACCTGCTAAAGATACAAACAACAAGATATACACACAGAAAAGGTTATGCTCCTCCCTAGGAAACATCTCCCTGTAATCCCTTGATCTTCTCTCTCCTTTCTACTCAGTCCTCAGACCACAGAGTTCATCAACTGACAACTATTCCAAGAAACTCACTGATAAGAGCAGCTTAGAATGCTGCTTCCACCCAAGAGAAGCTTCCTTACAAAGACACCACACTGCTCCCAGGTCAGAACAGAGCCAGGGTGTGGAGATCACCTCAGCTGTTGTCTGACACAAGCAATGGAGGGAGGAAGGCAACAGAAGTTGCACTTCAATTCTCAAACTGGACTATCTGCAAATGTTTAGTGACCTCACTTCTCAATGAAGAGAGCTCAGAAGGAGAGCCCAAAGACTTTTCATTCCAAAGAAACATCATTATATGAAACTCACTGCTCAGACTGCTTAGACAGTTTAAAGCATTAGGATTCTGCTGGACTCATTGTAGACATCCACGTAACGGCAGTTAGTAAAAATAGCTTCTTTTACTTCTTGATGATTCTTTTTTTCTGCTGAGATACAGATCTAGAAGAGAACTTCTTTTCATCTCTGTGCCAAGGTTTGTAGAGTAACAGCTTGCCCTACTCTAGGGCCATCAGCAAACTGCAAATCACTGAACTTGCATCATCCTACTGGTGAGTGAATGAAATGATGAGATTACAGCCACTCCTGACCACACCGTACATGGCCAGCAGACCAGTTACTCTGAATGACAACTGAACTGGCAGCCAGTGTGGTTGCAGCTCAACTTGACCAGTCCTGAACAGCACTAAAAGATCCCTCAGGGAGCACCTCTTCAGCTGACTTTCTCTTGGAGAACAAGTGTAAACTCTCTTGACGACTTCCAGAAAATTCACCATGAGAAGCCTGGCCTGGATCACAAAGAAACAACTTTCATCATCATGGCGAATGGAGTAGTAGAGGAGAACATCTGACTAAAGGTACCAGATGTGTTTCTAAGGAGTCCATCATCAGTGCCCTGTAGCCAATATTCCTCTGCTGCCAAAGGATTTATGGATGGTGTGGTCCCACCCTGTGCCAGCCAACCTGATTGGGGCTGCCAGGTTCCCCATTCTCACACCCCGGTACCATCGGGGACAAAACACGAAAGCCTGTGATTGACTCCTTTTCATTCTGATGGGTTAGTTGGGGGGTTTTTTGGTTAAGGCTGATGTTTATGCAGCCCATTTGCGAGGTCCCCCAGTTCCCACAAGCGTGGTGCCAGGGCAACAGGGTCATGGATGGGGGTATCCCGGTCCAGTGGTGTCTGAGGGGCTCCACCAACCAACCACCCCGGCAGCCCACGCTTACAAAATCACAACCTGGCTTGGGTTGGAAGGAACATTAAAGATCACCTTGTTCTATCCACTCCCATGGGCAGGGACACCTTCCACTAGACCAGGTTGCTCCAAGCTCCACGCCGGCCGCTGCCGCCCTCCCAGGAGGGCAGGACGGGCCGGCTCCCACCTCGCTCCCCGGCTGGGCACCCGCCCCAAGGGACGCTCCGGTGCCTGGCCCCGCGCCTCGGGGAAGGGCCGGAGCCGCCGGCGGGGCCCCAGGGGTGAGGGGGCCGCGGCCTGGGCCCGGTGGGGCCCCTCGTCCTGCCCTGCCCCGCCCCACCCCGGGCCCGTTCCCTCACCCCGGCGCCTCGCCCAGGACTCCGGGGCCGTGCCGGGCCCGCACTCACATCTGGTACTCGTCGATCGCCTCCACCAGCTGCCCCCAGGAGTCGAAGTCGGTGCCCTTCCTGAAGCTGGCGCCCCAGCGCTGCAGGAGGCTGCGGGCCGCCTCCGACATAGCCCCAGCGCTAGGGCACCATGCTCACCCCGCGCCGGGGCACCTACCGCGCCGGGCAGCCGCTCCCGCCAGCCCCGCGCCGCCGCCGCCGCCA
>VWPU01000548.1:0-13688 GCA_013398955.1 Callaeas wilsoni
GAGGGGGTGGGTGCAGGTGAGGGACTGCCTCCATCCCCGTTTTGTAACGGGCATAAGCGGCTCAGCAGCTTTACCCCTGAGATGAGTGTGACCCTGGATAAGCTGCTTGGGGTCCGGGGACTTGCCCCGAGCCCACCCCCCTCTCCTCACGGAACCATCTGCATGGCGAGACTGTCCCAGGTCCCTTCTGCCACCAGCTCTGAGCCCCTGGGTGTAACCAACACCTGGGCAGCCCCTCGGAGCAGCTCTCAACCACGACACCCCGAGCCTGCCACATCCCCCACCCCACGAATAATCCCAGTCTCCTGTTTGGGAAAGTCAAAGCAGCTCAGAGCAGGGCCAGATGATCCCCCAGATTAGGGATTTACCGGTGCCATGACAGCCAGCTCAGCACCTCGGCGTGGGGGCAGCGTGTCAGTGTGTCAGTGAGTCAGCACATCGCGCACACGCGCATGGACAGCCCCCTCCACGCGGGAACACACTCACTGCCACGGGGAAAACACAGGAAAGCTTCCCTCGCTGGCAGCAGAAAACACATTTCTGGCGCCTTGGTGGGATGCTCCACGTGGCAGGATGCATTCCATCCTGGAATGCTGATTTGGGAGGGGAACAGGGTGCCTCTACAGACGCCACACACGTCCCCGTGCGTTTCCTGCAGATCCAGCTCCCAGCGTGTGCACGGCAGCACGTGCCCCCAGGACACGGACCGGGGCTGTGGGAGCGCCCAGGAGGCTGAGGCATCCTGCAGGTGCCGTTGGCTTTTGCCCACAGCAGGGATATTTTGGGACCGTGAGGATGGCCGCAGTGCCCCGGGCGCCGGGGGGATGCCCACTGCGCTGGCTGATGAAAGCTGCCCTTTGGTCGCTGGCAGGGCCAAGCTGGGAAATCAAGGGGGTTTGTCCCCAGATAAAACAGCCCCAACCTGAGCTTTGAGCGGGCGCTTGCGCAACAGGGTCCCAGGCCAGCGTGTGGGATCCCAGCGGGATGAGCGGGGGGCATTGCCTCCCGCTCCAGGAGCATCCCATCCCAAATTCCGCAGGAAACTCCCCATCAGCCTCCAGACCCTCTGTCTGTGATGGGGCTGAGACTGGGGTGACTGGATGGTGCTTAGGGGAGCACACGAGGGGGACTGGGGAGGTGGGACACGGTCAGGGTCTTTGCAGTGCAGCCCAGGATTTGGGGGTGGGCTGCGGCTCAGCATTTGAGATCACCTCCCTGGAGCCAGAGCGACCGGAGCTCCGTTTGGGATTGCACCAGGTGGAGAACCAGGTGGGGAACAGCATCTCCAAGTTGGGTGATGCCTCCCAGTACCTGACCTGCTGGGACAGAGCTTTGATGCTCCCTCTACAGACCACCCCTCTGCAGTCCTCAGTGAGGTGCTATCTAGTTCCCAGCCTCTGCTGGGTTCCTGGGAACCCCATTTGCTGGCAAGACCCCCCTGCAGAGGCCTCGTGAGCACACCAGGAGCCCCTCAAACCCCACAGCTCCCCACATCTTCTGGTATGGCAGTGCCACGCGGCTCCTGTGCTACTCCAGCCCCAGTGCCTGAGGGATCTGGGCCCTTTTGGCCAAGCAGGACCCTCTCCCTCACCCCACCCGTGCAGGTGGTCCCAGGAAAAAGCAGCCAGAGCCTGGATTTTGCATTTCCACCCATTTATTTGGGAAGCCACACCAAAATGTTATATAATAAATTAAAGCAGAGGCCATGTGGGTGCATGAGGAAGGGGAAGGCAGAGTGGGATCTTCAGCAGACAGATGGAGCACCAGGGAGTCCCAATGGCTGCAGGAACTGAGAAAGTGGGAATAGCTGCAAAACCAGTGGCACAACCCAAATCTGTACCTTGAGTGTGGTCTACAAGGCAAAGTTTGAGCCAACGTCCCCTTAGGGAGGCACCAGGCTGGAGGAGACCTGGCTGGTGGGTGGGAACAGGGGACGAAAACACAAACCCAGGGAAAGGCGAAGCACACAGGACCCGGAAGCTTGGCCCTCACAGCTTCATGCCCTCCAGGGATCAGAGAACTTTGTCCAGTCACTGCTGTTTTGGGGTTCTTGATGAAGTCATACCCTTCATCCTCCTCTCCCAGGCCTTTTATTTGTGCCCCATTCCATCTGTCCCTGAAACCAGGCCTGAATTGGATGCAGGAAGGTTTGTTCCAGTAGGGAAACAAGGGGGACTGCCTCGCCCTCCAGATTCCCACATGGAGGGAGCAGCTCCATTTCTGCATCTCACTCTGCCCCCAAGGAAGCCACATCCCAACCCCCCATCGGACACTGAATGTGAACCAAGCAGGGCCCCCACACCAGAGGGGAATATGACCACCAGGAACGTGGGATCAACTTGGGAACAGTGCAGGCAGGGATGTCCAGAGTCACCAACACTCCCAGCCCAGGCTGGGGCAGTCCAATGCGGTCTTGGCTCTGTCCCCTGCTCCAGGCGCTCTCTGGAGACTCCCTGCTCCCCCTGACGAGACCCTCTCCCTCCCAACCTTTCCAAAGGGGTCCATTGCACCAAGGGCTGACTCCAGCTCTTGGAGCTCTCCAGCTCCCTCCCCGTCCACCAGAGGGACAGTCCCGGAGAAGGGGGGTCCCAGCACAGCTCTCCCAGCCCTAACTACAGCCACAGGCATCAACAATCATGTCAGGAATGTCAGTCTTGACAATATTGCTGTTGCGATCGAAGTAGAGGACGGAGAGCGGCCGGCGCCGCGTGGGCACGCAGCAGGAATGCCCCGACGCCTGGATGTTGTTGGCTTTGACAAGGTTGAAGACGGCTGTGTGGAAGGAAGAGGCCATGCCGGGGCTGCCTGCCACGTGCAGAGGGCACTGGCCCACGCAGTAGTTTATCTGGTAGCCCTCGGGCTTGATGATCCAGTCGTTCCAACCAATGTCACGGAAGTCCACGTAGTAATCCTTGCGGCAGCAGAGGTTGGAGTTCTGGCTGCAGCGGAGGCTGCGCTTGGCCACGCGGTGTTCGGGCTCCCTCACCTTCACCTTGGCCACCAGGAAGGGCTGGTGGGACCAGCTGGCATTGGCTAGTGCCATGACATCGCTCCCATCCCCACGGCTCTCCAGTTCCAGCCGCAGGGTCCGGCTCTGCCCCCCGAAGAAGCCCTGGAGGGCCGGCAGGAGGGGGAAGGAGCGCCAGCCGCTGCCCGCCGTGCTCAGCCGCCTCTCCCCCAGCAGCGTGCGATTGCCCCCCGCCACGGCCCCGGCCTCCCCGGCCAGGAAGATCCTCAGGGTGAGGCTGGCCCGGGGCACTCGCAGGTAGAGCCAGAGCTGAGCCTGCAGGATGCGAATGTCCTGGTCCTGTGCCTGGCTGAACTGGAATTGCAGCCCCAAACTGGAAGGAGATGTGAGATCTGAGGGGAGGAAGGGATGAGGAGGTGAGCGCTGAGGGATGCTCCCCCACCATCCAGCAAGTCAAGACTTCCAGCTTTTTCTGTCCTCTACCCTTCCCTGGGAATGCAGCCTCCGGAATGGGGGGGCTGTCCCACGCTGCCTGGCAGAAGGAGTGCAGAAGGGGAGCTTGCTCTCACCTGGCCCTTCTTCACGGGGTGAAGCTGGAAACTATTTCCAGCCCCCCAAGCTAATCCTGCAGCTCCCAATTCTAACTACCCAGGAGCTCCAGGCACCCTGGGGAGCCCCATGTTTTGGGGGGTGGAGGACAGGGGACCAGCATTGCAGCTCCTCGGGTGCAGGGTCCCAAAAACGTCCCCCTCCCAGGCTGAGCCGTAGCGCAGCAGCGGCGCCGGGATGTCACTGATGCGCGACAGGTGCAGTGACTCCCGAGTTACCGCAGCCCGCGTGCGTCCGGGTCCCCGCACCCCGCGGGGCTGCGCGCCCCTGAGGGTCCCCAGGGCACAGGACACGGACCCCTCGCCCCGGGGGTCACCAGGCTTTCCCGCAGCCCGCCTCATCCGCGCCCCGTCGGGGACCGCGTGGGCGCCCACGGGGGTCGCGCACCCACCTGTCTCCGCGAAACTGATGATCTCGTAGCCCTGCTCCTCCTCCTCCTCCTCCCCGGTAACACCGGGGCTCCGGCGGGCGCCTCCCGCCTGCAGCCGCCGCAGGGCGCGGGCCACGGCGGCGCGGGGCACGGCGTGGGCGAGCCGCGGTCGATCGCGGAGCCGCAGCTTTTCCAGCAGCTGCTTCTTGGCCACTTCCTCCAGCAGCCGCCGCTCCGCGCCCGCCGGGCACGACGGGCAGCGCGGCTCGGCCGCCGCGCACAGAACCGCGAGCAGCAGCAGCCACGGGCCCGCGCCGCGCGCCGCCATCCGCGCCCACCGGACGGGACGGGATGAGCACCGGGAGCGGCACTGACGGGGCGGGACAGTCACCGGCACCGAGGGACCGGCACCGACGGGACGGGAACGGCGGGACGGGACCGCGTCGATGGGACAGGAGCGGTACCGGGAGCAGCGCCGACGGGACGGGTGCGGCACGGCCTGCTTTGGGCACCTGCGGCCGGGGGCGGTCCCGCCGCCCCCCCGCCCCCCGCCATTGGCCGCCGCACCTGCCCGTCCCGTCCCGTCGGGGATTACCGGGATTAGCACCCCACCCCCGCCTCCCCGCGGGGGGGTCGGTGGGCAGCCCCCCATCCTCCCCCGTTCCCGGTCCCCGCCAACCTTCGAGTCGCTGCGGGAGGAGTCCCACGGGGGGCCGAGCACCTGCCCCCGCCGTGCCCGCGTGGGTTGAACACGAGTGAGGGGTGAGGGATCATACGGAGGAGGTTCATAGAGGTGTGTGAAAACAGTGGAACGTGCAGAGTGTGCGGGCAAGGGGCTCTGTGTGCGCTGGGCTCTGCCTATGGGTCACCCTGGCATCTGCCCACGGGGAAGGGGGACCCCAGCCAGCCCCCAGTACAGACAGCGGGATCCTTCAAAACCTTCAGGGAGTGAGGGCTGGGACAAATCCTGGCTGGCAGAGGAGCCCCAGCACCGGAGCAGCCAGGCAGAGGGGTCCCAGCTCACCTGCCCATCCATGGATCCCACAGACCTGCCCGCAGCCTGGGCACTGCGCCCGGGCACCCCTGAGCCATCCTGGCTATGACAGTCCCGTTGGGTGCTGACAGAGGACCCAGCAGGGATCAGGAGGCTCCTGGGATGACCCTGCAGCTCCTAGGGACCGTCACATTTCTGGGCTTTTGTCACTCCCACCAGGTGATGGGTTTAGGGGTCTGAGCCCACCCCTTGGACCACCTGGTCCATCCTCAGCCCCGGGCAGAGCTGGGAAGGGCCACTGAATGTGTGCACCACGTTCCCTCCTCTTCACATGATGAAAAGGGGATTTGTGTGTTCTGAGGACTCAGGAGGTGACAGTCGGTGTCACATCAACCTGAAGATGTCTCTCAGACTCTTCGGAGCGGGATGTGCAGGCTGAGGCAGGGCAGGGGCTGGCGGAAGCCTCTCAAAAGTGATGCAAGGTGCCACGTTGTTGGGGGATCGCAGAGCCCAGCTGGAGAAGGGAAGGCGGGGAACTTGAAGCCCTGCCAGACCTGCGCTCTGGCATGTCCTGTGCCCGCCGTGCCATGCACCGACTCCAAGGTCTTGACCACATGGAGCCCCTGGCCCTCGCCAAGCCAGAGGTGCCATGTAAACAGAGTGGGCTGTCTGGGAAAAAGCACCCACCGGAGATGATGCAACCATGGAGCAAGGGACAAAGGGCTCAGCTGGCTGGGCCCGCTGGCAGCTCCCAGAATAGCCCAGGAATGTCAACAGAGGGGAAAGAGTGGGCATAGGCTGGCCTGGGAGCACAGATCCCACGGGGCCTGGGAGCCCTGGCTGCAGGCAGCAGCAGCACAGAGCAGGTGGCACTTCCAGCCAGGCTCAGCGCACACGTGCTCACGGGCAAAGATGCTCCCACATGGAGAGTGACTTCTTACACGACCTGCAGTGACAGGAGCAGGGGTGATGTCTTCGCACTGACAGAAGACAGAGTTAGATGGGATATGGGGAAGCAATTCCTCACTGTGAGGTTGGTGAGGCACTGGCACAGGTTGCTCAGAGAAGCCCCATCCCTGAAGTGTTCAAGGCCACATTGGACAGGGCTTGGAGCAACCTGGGACGGTGGAAGGTGTCCCTGTCCATGGCAGGGGGTGGAACTGGATGATCTTTAAGGTCCCTTCCAACCCAAACCACTCTGGATTCTATGATACACACTTACACACGTTCAGGCCCTCTCCCAAATATCCGGATACCTGCTCCATTTTGGACATGCTCCTTGTGCACCACATGCCCATTGCCCTGCTGTGNTCCTCCATCCCTGCCAGATCCTAGGATCCCTGCCAGATCCTAGAACCCCTTCCAACCCAAACCACTCTGGATTCTATGATACACACTTACATACATTCAGGCCCCCTCCCGAATTTCGGGATACCTGCTCCATTTTGGACATGCTCCTTGTGCACCACATGCCCACTGCCCTGCTGTGCTGAATTCCCCCATCCCTGCCAGATCCTAGAGCCGGGATTGGGGCTGTGGCACAGCGGGAAACAGGAAAAGTGTGGCAAAACGGGTGAGGGGCTCTCCAAGACACCCACCCTCCATTCCAGGCTGGGAGCGGGGTGTCCCCAAAGGGATTAACCCTGTCAAACGTGCCCGGATCCCTCTGCATGGGGCAGCACCCCATGAACCCCCATTCCACCTCCAGCTTAGCAAGAGCATCCGATCCCCAGCCCCTCACACCGCGTGCCCCCCGGCACGCTCCGGCCCCCGGATCTAGGGCAGGGGTCAGCGCGGAGCTGCGGCGGCTCTTGCACCCATTGCATAATTGTGTTGTTGATTAAGCGGTTCCCAGAAAGCAAAGCCCAGGGACTGACCTGACCAAAATACCCCCCAAGGTCCCCCTGGGCCCAGCACCTGGTGCACACATGGCTCCGGGGCCTCTGACCCCATGGCCAGCGGGGCGAACGTGGCACCTGGTGACCTGACCTGGAGGTCACAACTGCCTGGGCTAAGCCGGGACCCCCCAAGGGCTCGTGCACACCTGAGCGTGGCTCACGGAATCATGGAATCATGGACTCATTGAAGCTGGAAAAGCCTGGATCATGGAGTCCGACCATTAACGCAGCACAGCCAAGGCCACCGCTAAACCATGTCCCCAGCTGCCACGTCCACACGTTTTTGAACACTTCCGGGGATGGTGGCTCCACCACTGCCCTGGGCAGCCTGTTCCAGGGCTTGACCACCCTTTCCATGAAGAAATTTTCCTTAATCTCCAATCTAAACATCTCCCGGCACAACTTGGGGCCATTTCCTCTTGCCCTGTTGCTCGTTCCTTGGAGGAAAGCACCAGTCACCACAGCGGTGCCACGGGCTGGGAAGGGGCCATGAGACTGGGAATTAAACATTAACTCTTTTCAAGGCAAGGGAAGGGACCGTCAGAAATTCCCACCCCTCCTGGGAGCTGGACCTGTCCAGGGGCACTTGGCACAGTGTGCTTGGACCTTTGCTTCAGAGGCTGTTGATACTGGCAAAGGGTCCTTCCAGCACATCTGTCCCCTCCTGGAGTGGAGACTGAGGGGACATCACGTCTGTCCCCGTCTGTGTCACATCTGTGTCTGGGTTGATTCCGTGGATGCCTTGTCCCCATGGCATTGCTGCGCTGGGGGCTGCGGGCTGGGCTCCCCATTGGCCTTACTGGTCCCAACAGGACAATCTCCCAGCACTGGGCCTGAGCCACCCCTTCCAAAGCCTCCTGAGAGATCAGGGGACACCAGCAGAGCACAGTGTCATGGCAGGGAGGAAGAGTCCTTGGCTCCAGGGAATCTCTCTTTCCTGACCGCACCTTCCTCACCCTTTGTGTTCCCCAGGTGGGAAGTGCCACTTTGGAATTCCTGAGCCTTGGGCACCCTGTGCTGTGGGTGAGGAAGAGGCTGCATCCAGGTGCCGTGTTTCCTGTGGGAGTGGGACAAGCCTCAGCTCAGCATCTCAGGGTTGTGCTGCTTGAGCTGAGGGGTCTGTGGGGCCACGGGACCGGCCAGTGGCTCTCTGCCCCTTCCCCGGTCCCTGTGTGCCCACAGCTGCTACACCACAGGAAGCTTGGCACTGGCTCCAGGGAAGTTGTTTGTTCAATAAATACAGACACTGAAATGAGGCGTTGGAAAAAGAAGGGAAAAGACAAACACCAAACCCTCTTTGAGTTTGCGCAAGTGGCCTTGGATCCCAGACAGGATCGATCCCCGAGCCTTCCTCCCTTCCCATGTGGCAGGAACGCTTTGGGTCCAAGGCACCTGGACACCTGGATCTGGGGAGATGGGGGTCCCTGCTCCGTCAGGGCCGGTGGAAGGACATGTGCAACGTGGGCGCTGTCACCTCTTGTGGCCCTTCCATCCCTTCTCCAGGTGTCACAGGTCCTCCAGGTGTCACAGGTCCTCCAGGACAACGCATCCCTGCTCCAGCCGGAGCTGCTCGTGGCTTGCGGCTCGCTCATCCTGGAGCAGGCAGAGCATGCAGAGCTGGATGGGGAGAGGGTCTGACACTGCCTCCTCACTCTTCTGACCCTTTCCCCCTGGATCAGTTCTGTCCCAGCCTCTGGGGTCTGTTGTCAACACTTGCAGGTGGATCCCAGGACTGAGGTCACCCAGCTGAGGACATGGGGGTCCCCATTCCGTTGGGGCTTCATGGGAGCACCTGCTACAGGGTGTGTGCATGTGGCCCAACACTGTCACTGCTACTGGCTCTTCCATCCGTTCTCCACATGGGACAATCTGCATCCCGCCCTGGCTCCACCCAGAGCTGCTCATGGCTCATCATCCTGGAGTGGGCAGTGGATGCAAAGCTGGGTGGGGAGAGGGTCTGACACCAGCTCTTCCCTCTGCTGACCCTCTCCCCTCCTGGATCAGCTCTGTCCCGGCCTCTGTGGTTGGTTGTCAGCGCTTGCAGGGTGGGCCCCAAGACGGAAGTCACCCCTCAGAGATCACCCCAGGACCCTTCTCCCAAATGTCCCATCCCAGCACCTTCTCCCGTCTTTTCCAGTCCTTGCACATGGGGGGCACGTGGGGAGCAGTGGAGAAACCCGAACCCGCGGTTACGTAATGGGGCCGATGTGTCAGAGCCGCCCTTTGCCCCCCGCTCTCACGGCCCTGACGTGTCCCACTTTGCTGTCACCAGGCTGGCGGGGGCAGTGGGGGGGCAGCTGCTTTGGCTGCAGGCCAGGGATGTGCCGAGGGGATGATCTGGAGAGGGGGAGCTGGGGGATGAGGAGGATTGGGAGGGGTCCTCGGTGCTCAGGCTGCCCCAAAATCCGTCCACTTCACAAGGCAGAAGAGTTTCTCAGTTCTGATCTGTTTTGGGACAGGGGTGGCCAAATACGGGTGGTTTTGGTGGAATGGGAAATTTGGCCCAAGCAAGGAATGGCGCCTTTCCTGGTGGGAATTACAAAACCCTTGTGTCCAGGGGCTTCCCATGCTATGCCCTGAATCTGGCTGGGATGAATTAGGGGTTCTGCATCCCCCTGGGAAAGGCAGCTGCAGGGCAGAGAGCATGGGAGGTGTTTGGGAGCAGAGTGGAGATGCCCAGTCCCACAACCTGGGCTTTCAATGGCAGAGTGGGTCTGTCCCGTGCCATCCCAGGGCTGCCCGTGCCAGGAGCACTGGAAGACGTGCTGGTGAATGACAGGGCACACACGTGCACACACCACGGCTGGGAGTCTTTATTGAACACCAGGTAGCTGGGATGCTTGGAGCGGGAGACACATTCCTCCCACTGGGATCATTTTCCCTTTCCTCTCCTTGTTCAGCCGCGTGTCCAGCTGAGTGGGGCCATGGGGATGACCCCTGCCCCCTGTCCTCACCAGGCCCAGCAGCCCAGGGTGGCCACTGGTGGGTCTTGTGTTGGTGTAGCCGCACCCAGGGTGCACCATGACCTTGGGCTGGGATGGCAGCGGGACTGTCCTGATCTGGGCTCTGCAGCATCCGTCCGGAGAAGGGTCTGGAGTCCGTCAGGGACAGGTCTGAGGGGCTGTGAGAGGAATCCATGGGCAGATCCGAAGGGGGAAAGAGCTGTGTGGGAGATGAGAGAGGAGGGGACTTGCACATTCAGCATCACCCTTGATGCTTCACCCTCAGGAGGAGAAACCCCCTCGGCAGAACTCCTGCCTCCCAGCCAGGAGCCGGGAAGAGGGAGCGCTGGATCGCCGCGTCCTGTCCTCCCGCCCGCTCCGGCACCGCTCAGGTGCAGCCGCAGGAGTCCACGATCATGTCGGGAATGTCGGTCTTGACGATGTTGCTGTCCCGGTCGTAGTAGAGCAGGGAGAGGGGCCGGCGCTGGGTGGGAACGCAGCAGGAGTCCACGGCCGCCGCCGCGCTCGCGGCCTTGATGCGGTTGAGGACGGCGGTGTGGAAGGAGGCGGCGAGGCCGGGAACGCCGGCCATGTGCAGCGGGCACAGCCCCGCGCAGTAGTTCATGTGGTACCCCTCCGGCTGGATGATCCAGTCCTCCCAGCCGATCTCCTTGAAGTCCACAAAGAATTCCTGGCGGCAGCACATCCGCGAGTCCCCACCGCAGTCGACGCCGCGACGATGGACACGGTGGGGTGTCCTGGCCCGGGCCTGAGCCACCACAAACGGCCAGTGGGAATCAGTGTGGTCAGATGGGAGCGGGGACCCCCAGTCCTCTGGCACCTCCAGTTCCACCGTGAGCCGCGGGGTCTCTTGTCCGAAGAGGCTCCGGACAGCCGGTCCAACGTCCAGCGTGGTCCAGCCGGATCTCTGCACCTCCAGCCGTGTCTCGCTGGCCACCGTCATGTTTGGCCCTGCCGGGTCCGGCTGCAGGAGCCTGACGGTGACGGGCTGTGCCCCGGGGCTGGGGGCTGCCCAGAACAGGTAGAGGGTGGCCTGCAGGATCTCAGTGTTCCCGGCCACCTCCTGGGAGAAGCGGAAATGCAGGTGGACGCTGTGGGAAGTGGAGGATCCTGCGCACAGAACCAAGAGCAGAGTCAGGAGTGAAGGCAAGCGGGGACTCGTCTCCTCCAACCCCTTGCCATGAGCAGGGACACCTTCCGCTATGCCAGGCTGCTCTGAGCCTCGTCCAACCTGGCCCTGGACTCTTCCAGGGATGGGGCAGCTTCTCTGGGCAACCCATACCCACCCTCACAGGGAAGAATTTCTTCCCAAAATCCCATCTAAATCTCCTCTTTTCCTATTTGTTGCCATTCCCCCTTGTCCTGGCACTCCAGGCCCTTGCCCAAAGTCCCTCTCCAGCTTTCTTGGAGCCCTTGTGGGTACTAAAAGGGGCTCTGAGGTCTTCCCAGAGCCTTCCCTTCTTCCTTGGCTGCAGAGCTGCTGCTCCTCCTGGCCAGGACAGGGCTGACGGGGCCATGAGAGCACTCGGGGCTCCTGGCACAGCCCTGCAGGTGAGGACACAACCCTCTCCCTCTGCTCCAAGCCTGGGTTCACCCCCCGGCTCAATTCCAGCCGACGCTCCACCAAGCCAGGAGACAACTCCCCATTATCCTGGAGCGTGGGATCACAATGTGCCGTGGAGCAGCATTGTTCCTGGAGGGCTTTGAGGACACGGGGCCTGTGAAGGGAGTGGAGGCCCCCCCTCACCACGCCGAATTTGGTGTGGGAAAGTGAGGGTGCAGAATGCTCTGTGGGATGGGGTGGCGAGTCTGCGTCTCTCCAAGGAAAGCTGTCTGCGAGAAGTGGGATACTCTTTCTCCAGTGACGCTTTTCAGGAGCCCTGAGTGTGTTTTGGGGAGTTCTCTCCTCCCAGAAGCAGCAGATTCTGGAGCGCAGTGAGGCACCCACTGCTTTGGGTGGGGTGTGGAGGCACAGTGGGCTGTGGAGCTCCGTCCACAGGCTGACAGGAACTCGAGGCTGAAACGTTCCACGTTTTGGAAAACATGGCCATCTGACCCCTCCACCTCCAGCACAAGGGGAAGGCTTCAGCCAAAGTGGGCAACACGTGACACGATAGAGCAGCACATCTGCGCTCTGTGCCACCCTCCCACCCCTGCACGTCCTGTCTGTGAGTGGCACGCTTGGGATACGCTTGGGATGTGCATGCAAAGGTTCGGGAGCCTCTCACACCTTCAGCAGCAGTGTTCCCACCGTCCCGGTGCACAGTCCGGCACAGCCCGTGCACGTCCCACGTCCCACCTCCCTTCCCTCCATGCCCCCCACCCACAGGATGTGGATCCACACGCACCTGACTCAGCAAAGCTCAGGATCTCGTATTCCTGCAGCCCCATCCCAGGACGCCAGGGTGGGACGCGGTGGTCCCGGAGGATCCCAGGGAAGGCGGCCGTGTCCGAGCGCTGCGCTCGCATCCTGCGCAGCGCGGTCAGCAGAGCCCCCCGGGACGGGGGCTGGGGGACGCTGGGCCTGGCTGGCAAGCGGAGCTTGGCCAGGATGCTCTGCTTGGCCAGTGCCAGGAGCGCGTCCCGCTGCGTGCCGGGGGCCAGCGCGGCCACTCCGCAGGCCGGGCACCACTCGCCCTTGGCAGCCGCCATCCGTAGGAGACTCAGGAGCAGGAGAGCCACGGTGACCATCATCTCCCGTGGCGGGAGGTGACGGCGTGGGGGTTCCGGCGGCGTCCGAGAAGCCGAATGGGATGAGACGGCGGCAGCGCCGGGGCCAGGAAGCGGAGCGGGGTGGCAGAACTGAACTCAGCGGGAGCACGGAGCGAGGACGGGCTCGTTCTCCTGACGTGGCCACAAATATTGGCTGATCCCGGGCGAGATAAACGCCCCTGCGCTCCCGCGGAGCCGCCCGGGCGCGGGCAGCGCGGCGCGGCCGCTCCGGTTAAGGTGGAGCCGGGCGGATGGTGCCGCTGCTCGGGGGGCGCAGAGCGGGGACATCGAGGCCGCCCCGGTCCCACCTCGGTCCCACCCCGGCGGCGCACGGGCAGAGACGTGCTGGGGGCTCCCGGGGACATGGGGGGTATCCAGGGTGTTCTGGAGGACCCCGGCGCGGTGTGGGGACCACGGAGGTGGGGGATCCCCGGGGGATGTGGGTTCCCCGCGGGCGGGGGGATCTCTGGAGGTCGGGGATCCTCAGAGAAGGGGGATTCTGGGGGATCGAAGGGCCGTTGGAGACGGGCGATACTGAGAGATGGGAGATCCCGACCAGTGAGGGATCCCCGGGGAAGCCCAGGGAATGGGGTACCCTTGGGGATGGGGGATACTCAGAGAAAGGCAGTCCCAGGTGGATGGGGACTCCCGGCCGGAGGAGGGACCCCTGGGGGACGAGAAATCCCTGGAAATGAGAGATCCCCAGAGATGTGGGATTCCCGGGGCTGGAGAATCCCTGCGGATGTGGGACCCCAGGAGGCTATGGGATCCCTGGTGATGTGGGCTCCCCGGGGAGATGTGGGATCCTTGAGGAATTTGGGATCCCCGGGGATGAAGGATCCCGGGGGATGCGGGACCCCCGAGGGGGCAGAGAGGGACTCCCGCGCGCAGGGGGCGGGGTCAGGGGTGATGGGCGGAGCCTGACAATAGCCCCGCCTCATCCCCGCCCCTTTCCATAAAAGGCGCTGCCGCGCGCTGTGGCGCCCCCGCCTCTCCCTCCGCCGCGCCAGGGGGCGCCCCACGCCCCTCCCGCCTTCCCCGGGGCGTAGCGTCCCCCCGGTCGCCACAGCAACGCGGGCGCGCGGGCGCAGGATGATGACGCAGCGCGCACGGCGCGGTGACGCAGCGCGCACGCCGCGGGGGAGGGGCCGCCTCCTCTTTCCCTTTTTTTTTT
>VWPU01000564.1:0-11642 GCA_013398955.1 Callaeas wilsoni
ATATCAAACTTCTGTCTTCCTCTCCCCATTGACTTTGACTCTCCATAATCACACTTTCCTCTTTTTTCCTCTTGTAACTAGTTTATTTCTTTCATAAAGGGTGAGAGACCACCAAAATAATGGAAGACATAAAGTACTAACCACGCAAGGAAAAACATGACCTCAACAATTTAAGAAGTCCTGCAGGATTCTCTTGGGAGGGGAGGAAAGCAATGGACATCATCTGAAAAGTCAAAAGCACAGGAGGCAGCTGAGCCTGAAGCAGAAGGAGGCAGAGAAAACAAAGATGAGTTTGGATCATGCTCCTTTGCTGAGAGGAATGAATATGAGCTGGGTTTAGTGACAACACCATTAAGTGTTTCTGCTGCAGCAAAGAGGCAAAATGTAGTGGGAACACATGCTTTGCTGGTAGAGACAGAGAGGAATGACTGGATTTCTCAGATATATTAGAAATAGCAGCAGGATTTAATGACAATACTGAGGGGAAAAGAATTGGAGGGAGACGATAAAATAAAAAGCACCAATTTTGTGACACTGATGATTACAGGACATGAGAGTTGAGAGTGGTGACAAACAAAGCAGAGGATTTATGTGAAAAACGTGTAAGTTATTCTCCAGGAAAATCTGAAGTATCAGCAAAATCTGGGAAAGGAGATCTGTATTGGATGATTCATCTTGCAGGAGATCCTCTAAATGTTGTGGTAACTAACTTGAAGTCCTCAGTTTCAAAATGTTTTGGACACTTACAGACCTGAGTTTTGCATTATTCCCTGAGTAACCAACAAAACTGTAACGTGAGTTGTTTTGGTTTTATCTGTGTGAGTTCCTGGGAGCTGAGTAAATTGATGAAAGGAAAACAACATCACATAAGCTTGAACTTGAGAAAGCTTAGTCTGGTACTGAAAGCAATCACTTTAAAATAACTCCCACTGTTTTCAGTACATTTTAATCTAATATAGAGGTTGGCTAAGAGTCACCCTCCTTAGTGACTCAGTTTGTCTGTGTTTCAAGTGCTCCTTGCTGGCTTCCAGCTGCCATTATTCCTGTACGAACTGCTGTCTTGTGGCAGGAGAGGAAAGTGGTTATATGGAATGTCTCAACATGGCATTTGCTTTTATTCAAGACGCATGCATGAGAGGGAATTTGTGCTAGGTTTGAGTAACTAGATCTCATGTAATGAAAAGATGTTGGATGTGACTGGTGCTTTGGGCTCTGGTTCCTTCCATAATTTGCAGTTCTGGAGAGGTATGAAAGCAATGTGAAATATTGCAATTCTTCCTGGGGAAGAGTCCTCTAGAGCAGCAAGTGTGGAAACAGCTCTGTGAAATCGTAAGTTTTAATGAATTCTTCTGCCTCAGTTTGCCATTTGAAAAAAAAAGGAATGCAAATTTACCTGCATTTTAGACATAGCGTGGGAGGTAATCTACTCAAACTTTGCAAACTTTTTGCCTTTAAAATTTTTAAACAGTGTTATTTAGCTAAAATGAGAGCACTTGTGAGAAATTGTGACCATGGGCTTGAATTCATAATTGTAAGGCATCTTTTGTTTAATGAATTCGCACTGAGAGCATTTGTAACATCTTTGCTGGTTTCAAGCACCTTAGTGAAGATTCCAGACCAAATATTTGCCTCCATCTAAGTGAAAGACTCTTTTCCTCTAAATGCTGGCTTACAATCTACAGAATAACAAGAGTAATAGTAGTAGTAGTGACAACAATAACAGTAGCAATAAATAATGTCATTAAAATAATGATTAGCTCTGGTTTTAGTGCGTGAGAATCTTCCCATTGATTTCAATGGATGCTAGATATAAGACCAACCCATCTAGACTTAACCTCCTTGACTGGAACTTCATACAAAACTTTGTGTGGAACTCTTGATGTCACTGTAGCAGCAGGAATTCACAAAATATACCTTTCAAAGTCTAATGACCTCCAAAGATACTAAAAGCCATTGAGTCAATTGAGATATTAGTTTTATGGCACACTACAGTTTTTCCCAAGCTGTTTCCTGACAACTCAGTGTTCTGGAGTTGATAATTACCAATTTCTCTTTTTGTCCCGCAGGAGCTGATGACCTTATCATCTCTTCTTTTTTCTAACATCCCCTTCTCCCTGACTGGTGCCATCCACATTTTTCTTTCAGATTGTCTAATTGAGTAACATAATTAAATTGAAGACAGAGCAGGTACTTCCAGTCCAGAACTACTTTGAAATTGCTAGTTCAGAACTAAAAAGCATGTATTATCTTCATCTGATTTTTTGTAGAGATTAAGAGTGTGCTAGTTCAAAACGAGTTGTCAGTTTTCTAAAAAAACCCAAAATCTCACTCACTGAAGTCATTATCACCCTAATTGTATAGAAAAAGAATAAGAAAAGAAGACTTATGTATCCATATTTCAGACTTGGTTCTGAGGTATTCTGAAACGTTTTCAATAGTCCCAGCTGAAGTCTGAGCACTGTTATTTCAGAGAGAAATGGGAAGGCCCTGTTCTGTAAATAGTCACACTTTATATAATGCCGACAAAAAACCCCAGAATATAGAAATGCCTGAAGGTGGTCATTCAAGGCATCGATTTTTTGTGAAACCTTAGAAACTCTGTAACTGGAGTTTGGGGTTTTTTTCCTAAGCACTAATACAGTAGTAAAGAGAAAATAATTAGAGGATATATCTAACATGAAAATGTAATCATACCCCATTTAAATAAAAATTCCCATTTATGTCTACATGCACAGATGTAGGTATCATCTTATTGTGCTCTGTTATGATACTCACTGTGACCTGAAACAAACGTTTTCAAAACTGTCTTCTCTGGCTCGAGGAAAGGATAAATAACAAAAAAGTAGGGAATTGTAAAGGAAAACCATGTTTTTAGCTAGCAACTAACTGTTGTTTGCTTGTTTGTTTGTTTGTTTATTTTCTATGCAGCTTTTTTTTTTTTTTTGCTACTATCATATATTAAATTCTAAGTTAGTAAATGATCTGGTTTTGAAGCTATGACATTTACATTATTGGTTGTCTTGGTTTCCAGGAAATATTCATTCTCTGCTGTTCCTCAGAGAAGTTAAAGAGCAGCAAAAAGAGAAAGTGCAGTTACACTTCCTCACACCAGAGCCCAGCCCTGTAGCTCTGGAAAGTGTCTGGCTTGAAGAAAATCTCTGGGAGTAGCATTTTCCCCAGGGGAGGAATTGCCCAGACCTTGTTTATGCCCTGGGCTTGGTGGCAGTTCATGGCAGCTTGGCAGTGTTGCCCTCCTGGCAGTTTCTGCTGTCAGCAGATCTCTCAAGACTGAAATACAGCCCTGTGATTACTCTCATTATATCTATTATCCCAGATCCATCCAGCTCAAAGCAGGAACAGAAAAAAAATGATGTTAATTACTCCCTAGTTATGACTGTTGTGGGGTAACAAATTCTTTCATATAAGAAGTCATATGAGGAAAACTGGTGAAAGTTTGATAATATAAAGTGCTGCCTTCCTTAGCAAATAAATTGTGTTTCATTCAGCCTTTTAAAAGCAAAGTTAGCAAGAGCAGAGTCTCCCATATGTGTCTCCATGCCAACTCCATTTGCCTATTTTTCTGGGGAAATTGAATATCCACTAACCTTGTTTCTGAAATACGTTTTATTTTGGGACAGTCTTTAGACCACAGACTTCAATAATAATTTTTCTAGTGTACCATGCATGACAAGTATGGGCTCAACATGACAAAAGGCAATTCAGATACTGGTAAATCCACCTATATCAGCTAGGCAGTGATTCCCTTCTCCATTTTAAATTTATTTACATTAATATAAGACATTGTAATGCAGAGATATGGGCCCGTGGCAAACATGCTACAGTCTGTGAAGTTATGGACAAGCAATTAATCTATACTAACTGCCCGGGGCAGACTCCTCTCACACAATGTACTGTGGGGTAGCAAATGTTGTTTTTGCTCAAAGGCAAGCAACTTAACATGAATTTGCATTTTCCAATGAATAATTGTGCAAATGACCTGGCTCTGTAAATTCATTCTCTAGCTTGCTTTGTGGTAGGTTGTTCACCAGTTCACATACTAAAGGCTGACTACAAATGAATCTCCACATCTTCATCTCTCTTAGCAACGCAAGTTGATTATACTGGGGAAGTTTGTATGCTGCAGTGGGAAAGTTGTACCAGCAGGAAGCACTGGTATAACTGCCTGGGACTGTAGCATTATATTACTACCCCTTTCATGTTGCAATCAATGCAGGCTAATGTAAAAATTGTGCATAGATTGGATCTAATATATATGCTAATGCACAATAGAAAACTGCCACTCCTCTGCTTAAAATGATGGAGTACTATGCAGAACAGATCACCTCTTCAAGCAAAACCACCACCATTCGGCTTTTGAGTGGCCCCATGATTACTAGAATAAAAATGGATTAAAGTTAATTTGCACCTTGTCACCTTGATACAATCAACTGCTTGTATTTTGCATGTACCAAATTTTTTTTCTAGATTAAATACAGACTAATTTCCTAAGAATGGATGCACAGTATATGACATCAAATGAATAAACAGATAATAAGCCAGTCATTTTTCCTCACTGAAAAGCAAAAAAATGCAAAATAAATAATTTTCTTTATTATTCGAATGGGGACTAATGAACTGTTCCTTTCAGATTATCTGAAAGGGAAACAAACAATTTTACTTTATATACTACAAGTAACAGCAATTTAGTGGTAGACATAGTCCTGATTTCAGCCCTGGTGTTTTGGCAGTCTAACACAATGCTCTCATATGGAGAATGATAATGTTTTTGGGCACCACAAAAAATGCAAAGAGTTGCAAAATGTAAAAAAAGCAATACTTTTACATTTTCCTAGCACCTACCATACCAGGAAGAGGAGAAGTTGCTGCCAATACTAGCTACAAATATTTATTATGTAAAGATATGTCAAGGGTAAAGTGAAGTGCCTTGGAGTGCTGCTCCTGGTGTAGTTCCAGGAAGAGGTGTGAGCCTTTACATCCACATTAAATAACTGTAGAGAGTTCTCACTTTCCTGCCCCGGGTGGAGCTGATCTTCAGCCTCCCACAGATAAGCTGAGAAGGGGTTGCGCCTGTGAGAAGTCTGAGATGCTTTGCTACAAGAAGCCAGGCAAACAGAGCCAAAAGTCAATGGCAGTGGCAAGTACTTAGCATCTTTGGCAATCAGGCCAGAAGACATTCTCTTAATCTTCCCACAGGTGGATTGAATGGGAAAGAGACCATGAATAGTTCAAAGCTTTAGAAAGAAGAGTGTACTTTGTCACTTTTTCAGTTCTGTGCTCTCTCTCACCTTGCATTTTTGACACCTTTTCTAACTAAAACAGTAAGAGAAAGAGCCTGCCCTGAAGCTGGTCTCTCCAGTTTAATTAAAAGCTTTATTTTAGCTTTGTATAGACTGTATGTGCTAAATGACAGCAATTTCAGCAAAGAAGAATGTTTTCTGCCCTCCCACCAGTCATCTCCAGGTCAACTGCAGAGGTATGGTCCAATGGAGGAACAAGGACAATTGAGATTATTTTCCAGCTCCAGTCACTTGCATCTTCTGTTTCAATGTCATATTTCACTTCTTCCTTTTCCTTTTTGTAGAGCGCAAAATCTTTTAGTCTGCACTTTTTTTTTGACACCCACTCCCCCACCAGCAGGATCAGTGAGAGAACTGGAACGGTAAAAGCTGGAAAGCTCATGGGTTGAGATAAAGACATTTTAATTGGAAAAGGAAAAGCCTTGCACACAGAGTAAAACAAAGAATTACTTCAGTGCCTCCCATGGGCAGGCAGGTGTTCAGCCATCTCCAGGAAAGCCAGGATCCCTCATGCATAATGGTTACTTGGGAAGACAAGCACCATCACTCCAAACATGCCCCCCCTTCCTCTTTCTTCACCCCACTTTATACACTGAGCATGGCACCATATGGTCTGGAATATCCCTGTGGTCAGTTGGGGTCCCCTGTCCCAGCTGTGTCTCCTCCCAGCATCCCAGGCACCCCCAGCCCCCTTCCCAGTGTGGCTGTAGGAAAAGCAGGAAAGGCCCTGGCCCTGTGTAAGCCCTGCTCAGCAATGACAAAAAACTCCCTATACTATCAACCCTGTGTTCAGCACAAATCCAAAGCCTAGCCCTGTATTAGTCACTGCGAAGAAAATTAATTCTACCCCAGCCAAAACAAGCACATCTTGCTCTTCTGTATCTCTGAAAGTTTAAAAATAAATTTACCAAGGCAAAAAAAAAAACCCCAACAAACCAACAAAAACACATACACACACACACACGCACACACACACACACACACACACACACATANCACACACACACACACATATACAAAAATTTCAATTGTCTTCACATCCTAAATCCCAGTCTTAATGGAATCTAACTGGCATGTGACAATACTCCACATGGACTGTATGCATTAAGAATATCTGCAATTGCAATGATCACATCCCAAATGATAATGACAATTTCCCATTTGAACCCATCACCTTCAATCCTTTGCTTCACTGCAGCTCCATTTTTTCCTGAGCCAATGCAAAGTTCTCATTTTGCCATTCCTAAAGCTGCATGACCAGTAGCATGGACTATCTTTTTGCTCAGATTTGATATTTTTTCACTCATAAGCATCAAATATTCATAGTGTTGAATGGTAAGCTCACTATACAATCATAACTTCTTTTTTGTCCCAGATATGTTTTCTTTCTTAGTTCTAAAAATGAAAATTTGGGCCTCAATAGCACAGATTAGTTTGAATAGCATTTATCTTCAGATTGATCTTCTAATATGCAAAAAAATTATTGAAAATATTCTTTTACATAACAGTAGATTTTATGACAGGTACAAGTAGATTAAAAATGGTCGTGTTTTGATGGACTAAAAATCAATCATATGTTATTTATGCAAGTCTTTCTGTTTTGTAATCCATTCAAAAGCCATCTAGACATGGTCCTGAGCAGAGAGGTTGGACCAGATGGCCTCCAAAAGTTCCTTTCAACATCAACCATCCTGTGGTTCTGTGATGTGATTCCCTTAACGACACTGGGGACACGAGACACTTCATCATATAAACATGAGAACTAAAGGCTGCTTCTGGACTTAGCTGGATTAAACAGGCATGGATGGAGGACACCAAGATTCAAGATTCTGGTTTGAATGACAGAATTAATTCAGAATATCAAACTGTAGGCTTCCTTTCTTACCACTAAGTTACTGACTGCTATGGAAATGTCTACTGGTGGGTGGTTGGGTGAAGGGGAATTCCAGGAGATTAAACACCAAAACAGAAATATTTTCCAACATTTTGAAACCAACTAGGTTGTTTTTGACATATCAGCATTTTCCGCTTGAAGATGTATACAGTATTTTCTAATTGCTAGATAGTTGGGACTTAGGGGGTAATCATATTAGGAGATTGTTACAAAAATCATTAGTGTTAATTACTATCCTAAAAATTAAATGTGTGCAATTACAGTTCAAAACTAAGACAAACAGGACATTTCCTACCATCACATGGTATTTATTTAAGACACCAAACAGGTTAATTTTGGAAGATATTTGAGAAGGTGTTTTTTCTAATGACAAGTTCTATGGTAATCAAGAACAAAGAAAAACATTCTCTGACAAAAAACAGATTTTAGGGCAACTGCAAAATCACTAAAGACAGAGGTAGACATACAATACAAAATTAAACAATTAGTACTAATTGTTAAAATTATTTTGGAGTATCCTTTTCTGGTTTCTGACTTCACTAGTGATTTTTCCTGGAAAAAAAAACCCAAACAAAGAGCAAATAATCTCAACCACTTGCTGCCAAAGCAGGAGAGCCACAAAGTGACATAATGAGTTGCATCTTAACAGAGTTTTTTTCAATGCAACTGCTATGGCTGAAAGTGCCAGAGATCAGCAATCCTACCCATTTAGCCCTGCTGGCAATAGCTGAAAAATAGCCATGGTGAATACCTCAAACAAGAACACTTATGGTGCCTTTGATGAGCTGGTTCATCCAAGTCTTACATACACTGAATAATAATTTATTTCAAGTGGTTATTTCAGGAGAAGTCCTGCTGTCCACTGAGGCAGAGCTGGTACATGCAGTGGGATGTGGTTGTGTCCGGATGTGCAGCTCCTTGCAGAGCACAGGGGCTGTAGTGAAAGACTTTGCTTTAACTAAAAACCAATTTATTAATAGCTGGAGGTGCATATGAAAAGCAGTTACGTTTTTTTAGGCAACAGAGTCAAGAGGAAAGCAATGTTAAAATGTATTTGTGACTGAGCCTGTACCTTACCTCAACAAATTTTGTCCCAGATGTGTAGGTGTGTTTCAGAGAAGCCAGGAAACCAAAACCTGACACTACAGCTTGTCCTGTCTCCCCGTCACCAGCCTGTCCTCAGCCCTTGTTTCTGCTGCAGCCCTGTTGTCAGGTCCCCCTTTTGCCACTTCAGCTGTGATAATCTGTTTCAGTTCTACATCCAAGATGGTTTTAGTTTTTTCAGTTTCAACATCTCCAGGTGAGAATATCCCTGTTTCCTTTCCTACATGTCTTTTGTCTGTCCTTAGCAGTTTTCACCCAGGGATTGGAAAGCATTTCTCTCAGCATTCAGGTCTCCTCAGTGCTACAAATGTGCAACTGTGAGAGCCTTTCACCTCCCACTGGCTTTTTCTCCTAAATGCTGATAACATTTATTTGTTGTCCCAGAGCTGTGTACGTATTCTGTGAGATGAGTTGAGGGTGAGGAAACTACTGAAGTCCTCTCTCATCAGTCTCTGCTCTGCATTGCTGGCATAATCAGATGGTCACAGTGGCAAGGTCACTCTCTCCCTCCCTGCCTTGGACCCAGTATTCCTAAGTTTTCTGGAGAAGAGGTTTAGTAAACAGGGCGTCTGCTCCCCATCAGCCAAACCCACAGAAGCCATCTTAGGAGCAGGGAAGGAGGGTGGCAAGATCATTGGACTTGATGCACTGTTCCCACGGAAGTCCATCTGGGGACACTGGTTCTGTGAACACACAGATGCTGATGTAATCAGTGACAAATGAAGGTTCATAATAACAATTATAATTGCATTCAGTACTATTTTGCTCAGGTGTAGTTGTTTTTATCTTCCCAAAACAATTACAAATTACTCTATTTAATTAAGTGATTAAAAAAGACCTGGGCATACCATGAAGCTGCGTGCAGCATGTGCTGTGCTCAAAGTGCTGCCTGAAAGCACAGATAGGTTCAGTTCAAGACAAATCATACAGAAAAGTAGTTCTGACAGCATCAGATACTCCTCAAAGTGTTTGAGGAGATATAAATTACTTTGGACATTGAAATAAACATTGTTTTTCTCTCTTTGCAACATAATTTGTTACTCTCAGCACATAACAAGTCTAAAGGCTTGTTTGAATTCATGGAGATGTGCCTTTGCTCTGCATCAGAAAAGATTTCTCATTCCAAAATATTTCCCATTGCTGCTCCCTGCCAAAAGGAAAAAGTGGATAGAACAGCCTTCTCACTGCCTTCTTTCTTTCTCTCTAGCCAATTATTTCACATAAACCTGAAGACAAATGATCTGTCTCTTTTCTCTCCTCTCCTTTCCTCCATTTGCTTTCACTCTGGACTGTATTTGGTACCTGAATGACACAAAAAGCCGTAGGATGGTAAAGGAAACACACAGGGCTGTGGGGCTGCCTCAGAGAAAGTCCTGAGTCTACTCTCATCATTGGTGCAGAGTCCTTGCACCACATGTGCTCCAAAAGAAATTAGCTTTGGGAGTGGAAATGCCACAGTTGTGTCAAAATGGTGCTCACTGGGACAGGGATTTTTATCTCATGGTTATGCTCCTTCTCTGACACCAACTACTGTCTCTGCTTGAGTTCCAACAAGGCTGCCCCTTTGGGGAACTTCCAGTGTACTCTTTGTTGGTATGCAAATGTCCTGAGTGGTCACAATCCTAGTTACTGGGGAAAAAAAAACCAACAAAAAACAACAACAACAAAACAAAAACCCACCACAACAACTTTATATCTATCTATGAATTCATACACGTCTCTGTGTACACTTGTACATACATACATACATACGTGTTCACACACACACACATGTGCATACTCACATCCTCCCTGTCAGTTGTGGTGGCACAAGTAAACCAACTTTATGACCAGTGAGACAATTTAACCATAGATAGCATGAACAGAGGCATAACCTGATGAAGCTGAACAAGGAACAAAGGTAAATTTGCCAATTTGAGAACATCTTGCTGCACTTAGTATATTAGATAGGCATTTTGTTCCACCATCTCTTCCATAATGCAGCTAAGTCTCTCATCGATTTGTGCTTGGAAATGTCAGAGTTCATTTAAATAATGATATAGAAGGGAGAAAAAACTTTACAGAGATGGGATTTAAAAGCATTTACAAGATGGAATGAAAGAGAGGATGTCAGTCAACAGGATCTTCTACAGGGAAGTGTAATTCCTGTTCAAATGACACCTCCCGTAACTGTGAAAAGAGACTTTACAGAGTGAAAGTGCTTCTACAGTGCAGAAAATCAGTTTTTAAAATTGAATCTAAGAAATGAAATGTTTTGGTGTGGGGAAGTTCTTTGGTAATGTTTGAGCTTTTCCTGACCTTTACTTGCCTAAGGGAAATTTTAACTGAACTAAACACCAACTGTGTATATGTGCATCACCATATATTATGAAATAAAAACTTCTTTTTATCCTTTCATTTGTGCTTGTGGATTAAACATTTATGAAAATTATACTACTTGATCTGAGGTGTGATTTGTGTCTTGTTTCATGAAAGAGACTGCAGCTCAATTCATGCTCCATAAAGCTGCCAGATTTGTTAATAGAATCTGCAAATATAAGACCCTGGTATGTGCCAGCAAATATTTTTTAGTGGCACAGGAATTTGAATGATAAATCCAAAAGAAATCCTCCTGTCCTGCAGATTCAGTAGACTTTACGAACAACCTCATTAAGTGTGAAAGCCTTTACTCCCCGGAGGATTTGTGGAATCCCCAGTGCTTTTCCCATGCCAGAAGTTATCAGTAAAATACTGGAAAAGGTTGTAGGATAGGGAACAAGCCTGCATGGGACAGGGAATAGACTGATAAACTGAATAGTCTTTGACAACTCTGATGAGATATCATCAAAAATCTACTGGAGATCACATGACGGATTTAGAACAAAAATACTATTAAAAAAAATTTGGTACAGGAAAATTTTACAGGACATTCCTTAAATACTGTCTAATTTTTTTGGTCTATGGATGAAAACTGGAAGTAAGAAATGGAAGTCTTCCATTGGACAAGAAGTATCATTGCGAAGAATGTCATGTAGAAAAGAAAAAAGAATGTCAGATTTTGTCCTTGATTTGAGGAATGTACCTTTGTTGCATCTAATGACTATTGAAATCTAAAGGAAGATTTTTATCCCATAATCTTTAGTCATTCTGAAGACTGTGTTAAAGTTTTAATATTTTATACTTATGTTTGCATAACACATCACTTAATTTCTATGAATTTAGGATAAGATTCTTGATGAAAAGTAGAGAAATGGAAAGCTTTCTTGAAGATGAAGGAATGACGAGAAAATGTTCCTAGAGAAAAATAATGAGAATTAACTGTATATTTTGAAGATGAAATGTACTCT